>DWME01000119.1:0-45564 GCA_018244795.1 Parelbella ahira ahira | reverse complement strand
TAGTTTGGTAATTTTTGTTATTTATAGATAAAAAAATATAAATTTTCGGTTTAATTGTGTCCCTGTCGCACGAATTACTGTTTACCCAAATAATTGGAGTTCCTTAATAAATCTGTAACTGGCATTAATCTATGTTGAAGCAATTCCTGCGAGTTTCGATAGATGGCGTGGGGATTGGTGTAACCTGCACATGTAGGTACTCCATAATGAGAAGCTACACCAAAATGTATAGGTGCCGAGCCTTAAAATATAATAATTGTTTATCATGGCAACTGAGTGTTTTGCTCAGCAAATACTTAAGTTTTGGTTTTTTTTGAGCTGTCACTGAGTTTAAATATATTCAAATTCTGATCAAAATGAGACAAATAATTTTACCAATGGTTGTTATATTCGATTTGCTTATAATATAATGTAGTTTGCTGTGTAAATACTGAAAACGAAATAATAAAAGTCTGGGTGATTCTTCACGATAGACAGAGACCTTGTTCTCCCTTTGGACCTTGCACTTTAGCCTGACCTTCAATACAGGTGGGCCATAAATCGCAAATCCAATTTGCTTTGTCGTTTGGAAAAATTTATGTCCACTCGGAATATTGTTAAAGGGCTGCGATACCTCTATTACCTCTGTGCCTAGTTTGTGGTTAAGCAATTTATGCTTAAATACAACGGTCTTAAGCCAAACCGTTGCAACTGTCTTCTTGCTTGTGAAATATAGCCAAGTCTAAGTACATATGTATGTATATTTGATAAATCTATCACATATCTATGTATCAAAATGAAACCAAACGAACTGACGAAACAGCGAAACTGACGTATAATGCTCAGTAATTTCCCTGCGCACCCAGCCTTTTCCAGGACAATCCAGACAGCATCACGAGGGACACGATTAAATGCCTTTTCTAGGTGAACAAAACAGGTACAGAGGACGGTTTTGTTCGAGGCATTATCCTTGAACTTGTTTCACTATAAAAGTGCCATCGAATCTGCCAGGTCGAAAGCCGCATTGCGACTCTCGAAGGGGGTCTTCAGCAAGTTTTGTCAAGCGGCTTGGCACGCCAGATCTTAAATATAGGCCATATCCGTTGGGATTCAGGCTTTCGTTGAAGTGATCAGCCCATCTATCTAGTATAATATGCTGACGTTCAGTGAGTCTACAGTCTCGGTGTCGAGACTGGACAGGCGTTACCTTCCTAGATATTGGGCCGAAGATCGCTTGTAATCTCCCAAAGAATTTCCCCGTTTGTTTAGTATCAGCGAATAGTTGCAGATCCTTCGCCCTACCCAGCCACCACTTATTTTTCAAATTCCGGATCCTGATTTTTAGCCGTCTTGTAAGGGGTTCTGAAAGACGGCGTCACTTTTAGATCTTAGCTCCTATCTCTAGTTCTCAAGTAGAGATTGCAACTCTTCGTCCGAATCATCTAACCAGTCTTGGCTCTTACGTTGAGGTGATGGTAGCACTGTTTGAATGATCTGTCGTAGCTTATCTGCATAAAAACGCCATGTATGACTTATGTCTATTATGCCAAACTGGTGTCTGGCATTTTGGCACCGAAGACCCTGTCTAGTTCCTGTCTAGGTTCCGAACGAATGAGTGGTGCAATAAATATGCTAATTGGTTTCTTGTGCGCTGCGCGTCGTGGTAACTTCAGATTTATACGCATCATTGATCGTATGAGACGATGGTCCGACCAGCTTTCTGCTCCGGGCATAGCACGTGTGATCAGCACGTCCTATACGCCTTGTTTGCGTACCATTATGTAGCCCAGAAAGTGCCAGTATGTGGATCTAGGATACATCCACGAGGTCTATTTTTCGGGCAGGCGAAAGCATAATATATTAGTCACGCATAGGTCAGCACACAAGGTGAGAAGATCCAGTATATTTGAGTTGCAGTTCCCAACTCCGTGGCCACTCCGTGGGTATCTTATCAAAAACGGTGCGGTGTCCTAGGTCACGGTAGGACTTTACCTTGTCGTCATCACTAGTTATTAGGGTGGGCGCGAGATTACGAGATGTACATTCTTAGTCTTATTTAGTGACAGGCATAAGGTGATAAGACAATCGTTAATACCCTATGGCAGCTCTGGTAGAATAGCTGCTATCCTGGTATGTATTGCAAAACCAACACTTCTTACTGCACGCTCAAATGTCGGTCTCCCAATCCAGAAGTAAGTCCAACTGTTCACATAAGTTCCCGTTATCGCCGAAGTGTGTCTGCCTCAAGGCGACAATATCGATGTTATACTGCAGATTGCAGTTTTTCTTTCAGGTTTAGACACAGGTTTGAGTCATCGTCTAAGAATGTTCGCACATTTTTAGATAAAATTATTAGGTTTTAGGATTTGGGATGGGTATTTAGGACTATGTTCAGGACACTTTTTCTATGCCCCTTCCCTGATCGGGGAAAGCAGAACGATCCTAAATAGGGTTGTTTTGCCGCCAATCGTACTGCCGAACTTGTCCTTCCGCGTCAATGGAGTCCGGGAGCGACAATTCTCGTCTGACCGCCTACTTGCCGAGTCCCAGCTAAGACCGATGATTCACGAAGACTTTAACTAGGACACCGATTCCAGATCGCCGCAGGTTAATCGTGTCCATGTTGATAAGCCAGGTCCTCCGTGCGTCAATAAGTTTATAGTGGGTGAGCAGTTGTGCACCCATGAATCCACTCTCTCGTTCTCGGTCTACCATAATCAGTGGATCACACTAATTGATGATATATAGAGGATGCAGTGAGTGGTCGTATATAATTCAAAGACCCCTACATATGCCTCAGACATATCACAGGCGTTTTGCTGGACTGCCATAAAAACCGGGTTGTTTGTTGTACTGACGGTGCCCGCCTCCGGAGAAGACTTTCGTGTGCTGATCGGGGGGTCACCCGAGAAACGGTCACCCGAGGGGGTTTGCAGACCAGAACGAAACAACGACACCCTAATGCAAGTCGACCGGCTGTTCCACAAAAGTGCTACTGCTAAACTTACACAATACACCCCACTCATTCCACCCCACAGTCCTAATACTACATGGAACAATGTTTATACCGCGAAATATACGTTAAAAAAAAAATGAGCGTAAGCCAACACAACATTTACTTGTACATTAATAATTTAAATTCAACGTTTGTTAAAATTTGTACGCCATTTCGGCAGAGTAAGCGCATTTTTGTATATTTGTTATAACATTTTGTTAATATGTAATACCTCACAGGTAAACGAATTTAAATTTGAATAAAACCATTTTCTACGTGTGTTTCATTAGATAAAAGATGAGGTTAAGTAGTTGGATACAATTCTGAATTTTAAAAAAGTAATTTTGGGAATGAATAACGTTGTGGCAATAATTTCGTTAATTAAAAAAAAAAGAATAATTTATTTTTCAACAACATTAACAAAATGTGTGTTAAATAAATTATGTATTTATAGCAAAACATTTGATTGGCAGTTCTGTTTAAATTTTCCGTACCAATACCACGTTTAACCGTCTTCAGTACTGCATATATCGACGGGCGAGTATAATCCTGCTCTGAGGTACTCTGCAGTCTGTCAAAGGATGAATGCGATCGCTTCGTTCATATGCAGGGTCTTCTGTTAGCTCAGCAACCGCTTTCAGCGCCATGGATTTGTCGAATGGAGTCTCCGCAGCGTCAGTTACGCGGGAGAGCCAGCGAGCTTCAACGCAACTGAATATAAAAATTATGTTTTGAAATATATTTAAAAGGTAAAGTTATATTTGCAAGAAATAGCTTGTATTGTAGTATTTGTAGTCACGAAATGTGAGGAGGGGGGTGTACAGACTTTCTGCAACAATATTCTCAAGAAATAAATATGTATAATGCTTTTCAGTTTAGTAACAAACTGTGATGACTATGTTTTTTGAGTGTAAATAGATGTCAACCTGAAATGACCTCCAATACTTACGAGGGACATGGGTCAGCGGGCACTAATAAATTGATAGGTCGCGGTACGAAATAGTGCATTTCTTCATGGCGGACCGTATAACATTTTAAGCGGGAGGTCTTGGTGCTGTCCTTCTTTCTTTGTACTTGGCGCTCCTGGGGGATAGGGGAAAAATAAATGCCTGTAAGTGCTAACTACGCAATAGTTGTGGCGGTGTGACTGCGTTGTGTTGAAAGATTTTTAAACCCCATAATAGATGGCGCTAGTTGTACCTTAAAAAGTACAAGATTTTGTAGTGACAATTGAAGTAATTTAGGTAATTAACTGTTTAGTATTCGCTATTCGCCGCATTGATGAAATTAAAATGAAGTATTATGTATTTTCCATCAACATAATTGATCCTAAAGTTTTAGAGTTATTGTTAGTTCTTAAAAAATAATTTAATGTATCTTTTTAATTATTTTAAATGCCTCGTTGGTCGAGTAGTTGCAAGCGCGACTGCCGATGCCGGCAGGTTCTGGGTTCAAATCCCGGGTCGGATAATATTGGATTTTTCTAATTTGGGATGTCTAGTAGTGATTTGAAGTCTGGATCTGCGGCCGCTGTTTGGCAATAGGTTCATCACCCGTTCCATGGGACGTAAACGTAAATGGTGCAACGTGGGAGTGTACCACACTTCTCTGCCTACCCCTTCGGGGATTACAAGCGTGATGTTACGTTTTTTTTACGTCTCGAATATTTCATTTAAATATCACTGCTTTCCTACCATAAGAGTACCAACCAAGTACTTTATACATTAAGAAATTTTTTTAGGAAAAGCAAAAGTAAAATTAAAAGAAACCTCTGCTGGTTTCTCATGTTTCATTCAAAATTCAATTTTGACTATGTAGAACTTTTTCAAAAACGACTTAGGCACCACAGACACAACGAAATCGCACACCTACATCAGTGTAGTCCTTGCACATATTAGAACATTTAAAGCCCTCCAGATTTCATAAAACCACATTATGCACAAGGCCGTAGGAACTCCCTTGTACCTGCAGAATGAAGACTTTATCCCTAACTTCAGCTAGAGACCATAGCTCCATTTTTGATATTCTTTATCTCAACCCTTTTTATCATTTCACTGTTAGAATACGGGTCTTCTCTCAGAATGAGATGGTTAGGACCATAGTCTGCCACGCTAACCAAGCGCGGGCTGGCAGACTTCACATGTTGGGAACTTACAACGTGTGCAGGTTTACTTTTGATTTTGTATTGTCTACCACATAATAATATTAGAATGGTGTTTTTTCATATTCAAATCCCCAAAGTCATCTACTTACGTAGTAATACGCGATCTGAACCAGTTCTTTTATTTTCTCGGTTATGAGGCGGAAAGTCAAATCCAGGTTGAATATAGATGGTTCCTTGTCACCCAAAAGATTCTGATAGGGTTCAAGAGAGCAGTCCAGCATTCTGAAAAAATGTTTTGTTGTATTTATAAAGAGTCTAAGAAATATCTGTTAACAATCTAATCTAAATCAAAACTATTTGAGAAAAATTTACGAGAAGACATATAGGTATTTGTAAAAACAAAAGCAACTTATGAGCTTATAGGTTTAGAGTTTTAAGATATCTCAAATTTTATTAATCATTATGATGGAAAAATCCCGGGTCACTAGAGTTCATACGCTTTACAGACTGTGACGAAGTTTATATACATATATTCATGCCAAGTCCTTAACGGGTTAGGCAGTTTATATAATCTGTTTTTTCCGTAAAAAAGAACGCAAGTTATAGAAATTTACTTCCACTATTTATCCGTACGCCTCGAACAACGTTCTTAACCTAACGTATCGGTTTTGATACGTGCCACTGAGCACCGTACTTGTAGTGAAGCCAGCGATTTGTTTCCAAGTCTTGGAATACTTAGCGAAAACTTAGCGTTAAGGTATTGAGAGTAATCTATCGGAAGCATGGAAACAAGTTGGTTATTAGTTCCAAGATTAACTTAAATGCCGGCACGTTAAACTGTTTAGTTCGATGTGCTCAGGAAAGGTGCCCGTACATTTTGATGTACACGTGCAGGAAATATAGTTTCAGCAAAAACATTACAATTGTGATAGTACTGCGAACTCACTGGATATACTTTGCCTGGTTATAATTATTTGGGCCCGGTGAATTTGTTAAACAGTGATGTGCTGGTGAACACGCTGGACAGTGCCGCGAAGAAAGACGACGATCAGTATCATAAGAGCACGGAATACTTCAAAAAGTTAAAAATCGATAACAATTCGAACAGAGCATCAGAGAAGCAGACCGCGAGTTTCTTCACGAGGTATCTCTGACAGCAGCGGAGCCGACGTAAGATAAATAATAATTTACGAAATACTTGGCGCAAGGAGGAAAAGGCACAAAATATTTAATAGAAAAGGTGACTAGAGTGTTGTAGTCAAATCAGAACAAATAAGAATAATAGCTGAGTAATTTTTATGTAATTTGTAGGAGTTTAGCCTAGCAATAGACAAAAGATTAACAAACAAGTACCTAATGCAGAGTAAATAGAAAGAGAGGAAAAAAAAATAGTAATGGAGAGTAGTAAATGAGATCGCAACAATAACGGATGGACACAACCATCCACGAATATCCGACCAACCAAAGCGGTATATTCTATACCAATGGTATTTACATTGTTATTTTTAATTAAATAATATAATTGGATCATTGCTAGTACATCGTCAAGTCCTTATCTATCTTATTAAGTTCGTTGAGGCAATTAAGATACCCCATTGTGCTATTGTATCAATAATTGGAGATAACGATCTTGCACTAGCGATGCAATTTAGCTAAATTGGATTAGATTATCCCATTTGAGTCCTAATGTGATAACATTTATCTATAGATATAAAGTTGGAGGGATTAGCAAGTGGGAGGGAGCTGGTCACATCTGTCGCAGAACCCATAACCGTTGGAGAGACGTGTTTTGGAGTGGAGACCGCGTCTTGGAAAACGTAGCGTAGGATTCCCTCCAGTCAGGTGGAGTGACGATATATGCAAAGTGGTTGGCGGCGGTTGGATACGAAGAGCAGAAGATCGAATTTATTGGCATGCTTTTGGAGAAGTCTATGTCTAGCATTGGACGGGAGTAGGTTTACAGTGATGATGATGATGATGATGTTAATCGTTGTTATTGTTATGAGTTTCCGAAACCGACGCGCTAGTTTGAAGAAAGTGATGAATGTGGAAGATGCACAGCGGGTCTACAAGGATAGATATTTGCTCCGTATTCCGTTGCTTAATCCGTGCTCTCTGCCAACCCGGTAAGGGACTTGGGGTGAAAATACGTCTGTTTATATGTATGTTGTTATCGACCTATGAATACTTTATTATGATATGATAATTATTTGCCTTTTATTATTCTACTGTTGAACATGAGACTCGTTTTAGAGAGAGATGAGGTTTTGAATAATCTGCTAATCAGTTTATCACTGTATATTTCTAGTGTTATAGCAAAAATATTTAACTTTTAACCACCTATAGGGTAGGTTAATATATTTATATCAACTGTCCATTTTCTCGCGTCTGTAGTAGTTCAAGAAATGCATTTAAGTTAAGGTGAGATAGGAAGTATATACTATTAGATGAATCGACTGCGATATGAAAAGGTATCAAGGAAACTTCGTCGCTCCCGTTCAAAGTTCAAATGTAATCGATGGGCTATCGAGAATAAAGTTGGATCATGAGCTCGATCTGATCGAGGTCATCAATTGTGAACTACGAGCAGGTCGGAGTTGTCATTGAACTATTTAGATCGATTATTTTGATAAGGCATTTTCAATTTAATGCAATTTAATTTTTTATTTACTAAATAAATGGGGGAGTACTACACGGTAGATATGCTTTTTAATTAACATGTTCTTATATTTACCGAATACAAATTTCATATATAACCATTTATGACTATGACCACTTATAAGCATTTATGAGAATGGAAATATGTCAGTAATCTTTAACAAGAATATTATTTACGATCATACTACTTCCACACACATTTCGGATTGTCAGCCCCTTGAAATTTGTGGATTAACTGAGGTTAAACCATTAGAGAAGATATGTTATATCCTTTTTTAACATGATATAAACCGTATATTGGACGTAGGCCTCCGTCAAGGAGTAACACTGAGACCTGAATTGTTTGAATAGAGTTGAAATAGGTGTACAATTGTTATTCGTAGATTTATTGCATTTTATAACAAGATATACATATAGATTTACACGACTAAGATTTTCGTAAGTGAGATAATTAATCTACTATCTAAATCCACAAGATGGTATACCCTTCTTATTCTTAGTGTTGGGTACCATTCCTCGCCTTTGCCTGTATCCCGTGGAGGTCGAAATTGATAATACCACGCAGCCCCTGGGTAAATACAAGTAAGCGGCCAGCCCTTACTTTGGAAGGTTATTCTCCTTAAGGCCTTCGGGAAAGTTAAATGGCCGTTACATAACTACATATAACAACGTTCTATTGAGCATGGCAACGTTTGTAAAAGGCACAACTAGAGGTGAACTTTCCAAGGGTAGACCGCACCTGACCTTTGCTTAATATTGCAGACTTTTTAATGTCTGTAACTGCGTCAGGATTTTGGATATTCCAGTTTACTTTGCCAAAAATATGTACATATTTCAAGCGTAGTCAAAAAGGAAAGCTAATTAAACAGTCCTTACTTTTGTCAAGACTTGCATACATACATACATACATATATGTATATGTACCTACGTATTATGCAATATAATATGTTATATATTGAATTCTACTAATTAGCATATCAGTCTAAATTTCGCTAAAGAATATTGTTAGGTTAGGTTAGCTTTTATCGATTTTAAATATCTTCTCAAAGAACATTAACCCAAGCAATCAATATTTATCTTCATAAGGTATTGCAAAAGCACATTATGTTTGATATTAGTAATAAACGTAACCAAAACATAATATCACCCCTATAATCCCCGTAGGGGTGATCAGAGGAGTGTAGTACACTCCCACGTTTCATCAGTTACTTTTACGTCCCATGGAATAGGTGGTGAGCCTAGTGCCTTACACCGGGCTTAGATCTAAACTCCGAGTTTCTCAATAAATGAATTTTAAATCAGAAAAATCCAATAGTACCCAATCTTTATAATTCGTTATATGTATAATTCAAATAATCCTTGCGGATCCGACGTGATCCAAATCCTTGCAGATCTGAAGTGCATTCCATTCTTTTTTCATTCATTGTTCATTCATCATACACAACATGCACCCAAGTTTCAGAGATTTAAATACCCGCATTAGCCAACATCAGAACAATTTCATCAAGATTACTTAAGTCATATTATTAGCACATAAGTTTATCATCGTTATCATCAGCCTACTCCTAAGGCTCATCAAATGCTCACGCCGGTGAGCATTTAAGTTACATGTCACATAAATGTAAGTTAATAAATAAGAACGTATATGTACATACATAGTACAAGAAGAACCAGCAATATATCTGCACTGCTCTCTCAACTGTAGGTTGCAATAACTGGAAACTGCAAACACGGAACTTTGACGGAACGATTTCCAATCACGACGAGGTTTCCAGAGGGAACGCATGTAAAGGCATTTATAGATAGCACATTAATCATTAATAGTCTAGTGGTTTTGGTTTTAGCTTCGTGGACGGTTTGTTTTGGATTCGAATCCTGGGGCACGCATATGATTATGTGCATTTTAACAATAAATATCGATTGCTGTGATGTTAAAG
Organism: Parelbella ahira ahira; assembly: GCA_018244795.1. NCBI lineage: Eukaryota > Metazoa > Arthropoda > Insecta > Lepidoptera > Hesperiidae > Parelbella > Parelbella ahira. Next base: position 35,891 of record DWME01000119.1, on the reverse strand, counting down.
GAAAACAACTTGAGTTGACCTGTACGTTTTGATTTCCTCGAAACGTTTTCTGCATACATTTTAAAACGCCTACCTGCACTTGGGCAGCGTGGAGGATAATGGCTATATCCTTCTCACTCTGAGACGAGTGTCGTGTACGTGTGGAACGATAATAGGGTTTACGATGAGTCAGTACATACTAAGCCTAGTCACTATTAGAATAATTATATAATTTGGTTCTTTTATGACTAAATTTGAAAATATTCAACGAACTTATTATTGTTTGAAGCGTAATTAATATGTATCTTCTTACATGGGATTTGATATAGGTACATGCAGTGTATGCATTTGACCGCTATAAAGTAATGGGTGTGATTCGCACTAGCAGTTCAATCATAAACTGCTAAAGCGCGGTGATCAATATCAATTTAGTAATACCTAATATCTTATATTTATATTACCTGATTCTAAACTAGACTAAGCTGTGCTATAACCAGAGAGCTGATAACTAGCGTATATAAATGTCTAAATACACAATTATATATAATAAGTGCCCAGACATAATAAATAGTAATATTAATCCGGCTATATTTTTTATGGGAATTAAACCCACTATCTCTAACTCAGCAATGCCGGCCATTGCCTAGCTGGGTATTTGGATTACACCGTTGGATTATTTGACCGGTCATATTCTTATCTTTTTTACGAGGGCAAATTGTATTAAAATTTACTGCGTTAATGATATCACGAAAATGACCTTGGTGTGGACGTGGTGATAGCAGAATGTCGTATATTATAAATGTGGTAATTTCATTACATTTTAAACACTAAACTAAATATTACAAATCCAGTAGAGAAATCCTAATGCGACAACTATGTAAAGTAAATAAATTAAAAGCTCTATAAAACTAAAGAAATTAAATAAATTAAAATTTCTATCCAACTAATGAAATTCAATTAATTAAAAGCTTTATAATCGGGTTGCTATGTAAAGTGACAGCGTGGTGAGATGGCGGCGATCGATCCGCATTCAACGCGTCGTGACGGGTGTCGTGTGTCGTCACATGTAATTGACGCGTGACGCTCCGCCCTAATGACTTATTTAGTTTAGCCTAATGTTTAGTTTAGCCTAATAACTTATATTTAGTTTTACTTTAGCCCTAATGACTTATATTAAATTGTTTAGGTTAGGCTGGGTTGGATTGTGTTAGGTTAGGTTAGTTCGTTCCTTTTTCTGGTTTTAAATTGCAATATTCAATATTTGGTTGATTTATTGAATTTACTATTTTTATTGACATACTAATGTATAATGAATGAACATTATTTTAAAGTAAGATTTAAATGTGCTACCGTGAATTATTTGAAAAATGAGGTGACTGCTGAAGTCGTTGTTTACAATGATGAATGTTATTTTTTATTTTACCACAAAGCTGGTACGAGTATATTACCGCGGATGAAGACATGTTTTTCATGATTTCATTATTTTAGTATTACAGTATTTCGTATTGATGAATCAGGCGCAATCGGACTTGAATAAATCATCGTTATATGGAAATAATATATCGTTGAGATTGTACGTTACTATAACATATTTAAACTCTATCAACAGTAGATACCAATCAGTGTCAACTATTGCTTCGTGTAAAAGGAGGTTGCAACGAAAACTGTGTTAAAGTCCTTGAATATTAAAATTGACGTGATAGTGTTTTTTACTAGAATATTCTTTCCTTCCGAGAAGACTTTTGAAGTTTCACAGAGCAATGATAGAACTTGTCTCATCTCCATCATCATCAGCATCACCAACTCTTTAATATTGGATACAAGTGTCCTGTCAGAAGGAAAGAGTTACTAAAGCCCTATGGCATAGAGGCTAACTAGCTTATCAAAAGTATTTTTAATTATCTTTTATTCCTTTAACACACCTTTGTAGTACAGGAATGCGCATAACCTTTTCCAAAAGCGTCCGTCCGTACAATGTGGGATACATCACATTAACGTTACTTACCTGTATACATTAATTATTTGCAACCTGTCAACTCGCCGGGGTCAAGGGCACATGATTTGTTACTACAATTGACTGTACAATTTAGTCCGCCCAAGTTCATACGATTGAACTGTACATATGTATGTATCTTTGTTCAAGGTTATAAATTGCAATGGATCGATATTCAAGTTTAATTATATATTCATTACACTATTCTATGGAACCTAAACGGTGAAATGTGGGAGGCTAATACACTATTCTGCCTACCCCTACAGGTATACAGGCGCGAATATACTTTTTTTTATTATATTGTATTAAGGTCATAGTAGCTTCCCCGGGACGACTGGAAGTTTAAAGTTTACTCGGCTACATTGTTCCTACGCGAAATGTCAGATATTACGGGGCAGTAGCCAATGGGTTGTTTTTGAAATATCTTTAAGAGCTCTGAAGAAAAAAAAATATTTTTACCTAACGATTATAACCGGAATCGATTAAAATATTTGAATCAGACTTGCGTTAAATGAATTCACATCAAATTAAACAGACAGCTTATTTTTCCATTCTAATAAAATTTAGGTAGAGTATGTTACTGCCAGTATCTCCACCCACCAAGAGATGGCGCTACATATAGCGTGTTCAAGCTAAATATGTTGACTACAATACTAATTTATAACAGTAGGTACTGACGACACTATAAGCAGAGCTATGAATTAATTAATTCTAAGAGTCTTGTAATGGTTAGAGAGTACAGTGTGGTTGGTCCTCGGATAGTTGCCAACTTGTGGTTTACAATAGTGCAAAAGACATAAACAGGTTGACGCGTTCTATCTTGTTAGATCTACTATCTAAGTAAAGAAAATGCTTTAAAGTAAATTAAATTAAACATTTTCATTTTTGATTTTGGAATATCAATCCTGAAATTGGATTGATATTCCAAAATGGAACAAGCTACACTTCTAGCAATTGATTTAGTTACAATAATGAAACCACTGGGTTCAGGTTTATCGATATTAGTTAGAAATATTTTGTATAATGGCTTCAAATAAACAAATCGATAATTTAAAATTTCTAGCCGATATTTTTATCATTCCCAGATCTCATGAAAATGAAGTAAGATTAGGTTAAATGATCCCTATGTGGGTTTTCCGCAAAGAACCAATGGCTTTCAGGTCTCCCGCCGACATCATGGTCTCTGTGGCTAAGTAAAGGTTTTGTTCAGCACAGGACTTCAAAAAGCTGATAGATAGGGTCCATGTAGGACAACCCTTTGACATGAATATAAATAAAATTATCAGCATTAGGTATACATCTATAAACGAATCCAGCCATCAATACAAGAATATTTGGAATATCAGAATGTTTATCAACGCACAATCTACTTTGTCTAGATAGACAAAATAGATAATAATAGTTAGATAGATAGATCAAAATGCTTACCTACACAGTGTATAAATATTTAGGATTAACTAACTTGAATATGTTATCCACCTTCTCCATAGTATCTTTTATTATGTTTTCTTTCTGCTCTTTTTGTTTTTTCAAATTTGCGTTTCGATCTTTTTGGTTCTCTAAATTTTCTTTTAGTCTTTTAATATTTTCTTCTCTTTGGTTTTCCATCATTTCATTCCAGTCTCTGCGGTCCTCTGTGAATATATTTCATTTAAGGAAAGTATGGGTTAAGAATTAGTCTACATTTAAATAGTATCATTGTTGGGTTATTAATATACATATGTCACCTACAAAACTTTAGTTTCTTAATAGCAACCATTTACATCTTCGTAGGCTTGGATTCCTGGTTACGATTATAACTACAGAACAAAGTTAAGCTTCTGCAGTCATAAGCGATAGTTTTGTTTTAGCTGTACGATCTTTTATTCTTGATTTTTGTATTTAGAATGTTGTAAAAGGGTAAGAATAAAAAAAATTACAATAATACATTCATAGCAAATTAGACTATATTGTTGAATTTAATGGGATGTGTTTAATTTTCAACAGCGTTAGGGTTAAGAACGACCCATAATAAAATAACAAGGGAATGCCACTTCTGTCCATCCTTTTAATAAAAGGTTACCACTATTAAAAGGCTCTTAAATTACTTCAGTCATTTCGAAATTGTTCCAATTTTTACGGAATGGAGTGTCATCTTAGTTGGAAAACAGCCAAGAGGTCGTTAAGAATTTCAATTGTCTCTCAGCGTTAGGTGTTAGGACACTTCGTTAATTTGTAAATAATGTGTATAAGTTTTAAGAAATAAATTAATGGAACCGTACAAAAATTAAAATTTGGCTAATTACAATAACATATGTGTGCGTGATTTGTAAAACTGAAACATAGCTGACAAGTTAAGAAGCTTTAGTAAACGGATGTATAGATTCCGAGCAATTTGTAGACGTAACTACCAATATAAGGATTGTTTCCCTCGGAGATTATGTTGACTGTACCTCACTAAAAGACGTCAAGCTTTCTGTGGCATAAAGAGATTCAAATTTATCATCGGATGTTACTTTATAATATTCACCGTAGCCAAATTTAATACTTGGCTACAGTGTTAGAACAAGTCACCGTTGAATTTTAAGCAGTGTTAAACTTAAAATACCTATTTCCTGTCGTATTTTTCTAACATTCCTACTGAGAACTTCATTTTCGGCACAGTAATCCGTCAGCAGCTGATACGCGGAGAAGTTGCTCTGTTCTTTCCGTTCAAACGCGTCGATAATTTTATTTATTTCCGGTTCTTCAGTGTATTCCTGTTAACATTGATTTGCTTGAAAATACGATAACTTACCATATATTTCGCATTATTCGCTAACAAACATAAAATGAAGTTGTCGCACATGAAATATACATGGATTTAATTGACAATTTTTCGAGGTTTAAAAGCGTGATGTGACGTTAACGTACATTTTAAAAGTTATTCTGTATTTTAAAAATAATATTACACTGTATGTAATAATGTCAGTATAATTTAATATATGATAATAATAGTTTCATAGTGTATGACATAAAACATATTATTGAGATATAATGTATATCAAGGACTTTAAGTGTGTACTTACATTGATTTCTTCGATGATTTTGATATGTGCATCTAATTCAGCCTTAACATGTTCTTCTTTTTTTCTATTTTGTTCTTCTTCCCGCTCTTCTTGCTTCTTGTTTATTCTGGCAACACCTTTCTTGCCAAGAAAATAGTACAGCTTCATTTCGTGGTCATACGCTTTTTGCAGATCTCGCATTTCCTAAGACAGTAAATTGTTTGCTATTATGGTAAATAGTTTGCTACAAAGAACCCACTTTAGTATTTAGCCACACGTTAAAGACTGCTGCAAACAGTATTGCTGGTTAACAGGAGTAAAATAAGGTTGTAATATGGTGGTAACAGTGACTCGTGTTTTGTGGTACATAATATATGTACGTGGCAAAATATTCCAATACTAAACTTGTTAATAATTCAGTCAAAAAAAATAAACAAAAGAATTAGTTTTTTAGATATCATCAAGCTTATATTAATGCTGAACTTAAAGCAGTTTATGGCCAATAGTTCAAATGATGAACAGTAATTGCCATCACGATGGCTTCAAGAATGAGCACGACATGCCATAGATTGATGGGTTTTGTTGTTATCACGGGATTTGTTTCCAAGGTACAGAATATCTACAAAGATTTGAAGATAACTGTAGTCAATAGTAACAAAATATCAAAGTGCAATATTTAAATAAATATTAAAGGAAAATTTTAGAACTACATATTTTTAAGTATCACCGGTTCACACTTTTGTCTTCGAACAGTTGGATTTCTTCCAACAAAACAAAGACATCAATAAAAGGTTCTACTACCTTCTATTATAATCTTTTGATTTTTCATTTTAAAGACAACATTTATAAAGGTTCATAAAAACAATCATAACGAATTAGAAAGAGGAGGATGGTTTTTTAATCCCATTCCTAAACCGTAAAGACGAGAGCACATTTTATTTCTTCTCCAAAATATTTATTACATATGAAATTATCACTTCTTACCGTAAACACTGAAGCATTGGAAACGGTGTGTAAATGCTATTAGAAATAGAGCATTAATGGACGATTGATGAACGAGATACAGCTTGAGATAGTGATGGAATTAATGAGGCAGGAAATAGCGGGAAGTTAATAGTAACGTAGTATTTCAGAAAACCACTTCGGAAATCGATTTTCATCTATGTACGTATAACATTAATGTGTGCGTTTTTATTCAGCTATTCATTTTTTATACATTTGGGAATGTTCATCGTCATTATCAGTCTTTGGATGTCCACTGATGTACATGGGCCTCCCCTAATCGGGGCGACTCTTTCCGGAATATTAATAATGATTATGTTTATATTGATCTACATAGACATATTGATTAATAAAATAAGATTAATTGCCTTTCTTAATGGATTTCACTTACTATTTTATTACAACAATAAAAATCATATTACGGCGAAAATGATGGTTCCAGCGATGGATATTCATTATTTTAAATCTGTACAATTGATCATATTACGGTTTACAGTAACCAAATTACAAAAAGATCATGTTTATATTTGCGTGGTTATTTCTAAAACGACAGAACTGTAGACCTGAATTTGCGACATCTGATCCATCTTCCCTTTTTCCTGGACTGAGCGCAGCTTGGTGCACCACTCGTCTCTCTGATCGTAAGCCAGGGTCGAAGACTCAAAGAGATCTGATAGGAATTTCTTCCCTTTGAACAGTATATTCAGCATGGTTGTCCAAGCTTGGTTAAATATCGCTCTGGAATGAACATGCAAAAGATAAGTAATAGTAATACTAGGTAACGCCTTAACTTTCCAATGCTGGCCTAAGTCTCATTCTACTACTGTAAGACTCCATATGAGTATAATCAAGAACGAAATTCTTGAAATCATAAAATTATTATTATTATTTATATATTGTTATTATTATATACCTACATTAAAATAAGGCTCACCACCTATTCCATGGGACCTAAACGTAACTGGTGAAACGTGGGAGTGTATTACACTTCTCTGCCTACCCCTTCGGGGATTACAGGCGTGATGTTCGGTTATATACATTAAAACATTTAACAATTATATTATATATTTTGCTATGAAGTAATAAAAATCATGTTAAACATGGTGGGCCTTAAGTAAAAGTTAGTTAAAAAATTAGTAATTTAGACTAGAAGGCTTAAATTCGACATTATCGAGGAGGTTCTACCTATCTTTGAGCATATGTTCGATTTCTTCCCTTATCTTTTTATTTTCGCTCTGCACTGCGTTGAATCTCCACATCGCCGCTTCTAGTTTGTTCTCTGCCGCTATCAATTTGTTTTCGCTTTGAAGTCGTCGTTCTTCCAGCTTTTGTTATGGTAATGAAAATTAGTTATTTCATTAAAAAGGTCTATGTTTATTATGACAACTTTTGCTATTGTATTGAAGACTTGAAGTAGTAATATTTGGGTAGATCCACAGTGTCATGAACTTCTAGCCATAATTGAGCGAGTACTTCAAAGATTATTTAATATCAATGACTCGTTTTCATGATTTACTTATTTTGGGTAAGTACTACAAGTACCCTATGTAGGAAGAGGTTTTCAAGCGTGGAGTTTTTGGCATTTTGTGCTTTTGTTCGCTTACCGCGTAAAGGACCTGGCGTGAAGATATGTATGTGCTATAAGAAAAATAACCTGTCCAGCAGTAGCTCTGACGATATTTCTGAGTTGTAATGATTCCTTACTGTTCTTTTTAAGCAGATTATCTAATTGTTGCATAAGCGTTAGTCCGCCTGTAAGTAGATTTAGTAATGTTTTACATTCCTTCTTAGAAAGTTTACAAGCAGCGAGAAATAAGTTTCTGTTACCCAACCAAGTATCGGAACAACGTGATAGTTAATTCGGGTGTAAAAATATCTATATATTTATATATAAGTAACGGGAAATAATTTCGTCACAAGACAATTTTCCACGAAAAATTTCCATCAGATGCAAAGTAGGTATAATGCTTTATTCAACGAAAAAAGTAGGAATTTTTATTCCATAATGATGATTTAATGCTAACCAAATTTTTATACAATTTTTAAAAATATATTATCTCACCTTCACATTGGAATTTCATATTGATTCGTTGTAAAAGGGAATCTTCCAAATTTGCCCGCATCTTCTTCTCCTTCTTTTTATGGGCTCCTGATTTTGCTATCTGTAAGAATATAAAGTAATTTATTTATCGCGATATCAAACCGGAGTGTACATAGGTATGAAGAGTGATAACTTTAAAAAGCCGATTACCGTTACGGTTTACGGTTACAGTTTACCGTTTACGGGTATTATTCTTTGGTAAATTGCTAAGATCTTTGGTATAATTACTGTACTGTACTTGATACATAAAATAAAGTACTGCAAATAATTCTTATTAACCTTCAAATCTTTGATAAGACTGATGTAATCTCTCTTGAGCGTTCGCAGCAGGAGGTCCTGTCGCCTGAACTGCGGGTGCACCCCCATTGTTCTGTGTTGTCGATCTATTTGTATCATGCGAACCTACGGAATCAATGGGATGGAATGGATTGGAACGGAATGGAATCGGCATATTATTGATCTTTTAAATTTTTTATTCTTATCTAATTTACCTGTATAGATAAATGTATTACTAAAATGTCACTGATATAACAGATTAGATACTTTTGAAATTTTTTTAAGATATTACTCAAAGGTAAAAAATCCAGTCTACGTATCATATGGAAATATCTAAGGGCGCTTGTTACTTGTAATTGAAATAGTACTTTAGATGTATTTAACATAGCCCTGTCTAGTCTTCATTCTATGATAAAGCACATCGGACTCTTCTGGCTAGTGTAAGGTCAGTCTTAAATACAGTCCATTGGTTCCGTAGTTATGGTATCATAAATTAAACGTGTTTTAATTTTGCAGTTTTGATACCTGTCTTTGTAACCTCAAATGTTCATCTTCCATCTTCTTGGAAATTTCCAGATCACTTTGGTGTTCAGTAGCGACTTCCATTATGAGATATTTAAATTTAATTCATTAATTTTCGGAAAATATCATGTAAATATAAATTTATACAAACACGTCAATATTTTCTGAACCATCGAGATTATTTTTATGTTTATACTTCTCGTGGTGTCGTATGGTATATATTCGATTATATACATATAGTGTATCTTCGATTTGTATTTACTGAACTACACTCCTCTGCCTACCCCTTTGGGAATTACAGCTTTGAGGTCATATATATACCGTCGATTTAAATACGAAAAAATAAACACATTTTGTTACTTTTTCAAAGGCATACCTCATATTATTTCATTCTCTATTTAAATGCAGTCCTAAGACGATTATTATTATATGAATAAATAATTACATAGTTATCATCATCGGCCTGTCTAAATCTACTGCTGCATATGTATAGGTCTTTCCTATGGAGTTTTTATCCATAATGCCATCATTTTGATACATAAGTTTCTGCTCAGAAACAACAAATAAATGAATTAGTGCCACTCGACATTGCTTACAAATTTATATGCACGAGCTTCACTGAGCTCACAACACCAGGTGTAATATTATGTTGACAATAATAACATTAATTATTTGAACTTCACACATGCGCATTTATTTCCACATTTATAGCTGTAACATTAAAACAACGTACCTCTGTATGTCGTATACAAAAGCGTGTTATGGGAAGCGATAAGAAGTTTTAATTTATGTTGTCATTAAATAATAACTTACAGAACAACATTACTTTTATGATTTACATGACAAGGAAATTTTGCGTATCGTATTAAAGAAAACTACGCCTTTCAGCTATTTTAAACTTGATAGTAGATGATTTACACGATCAAATATGTAAATAAATACAATGTAAATAAATAAATAAATAATAAATCATCAGATCCAAAACTAGACAAAGGTTGTGTAACCAGACATCTGATAAACATACATACATAAATTTACATACAATGTATACTGACTTTTGGGTATATGAAAACAAAATGAACTTTGTATCAAAGTTACATTTTTTAAATTTATTTTTAATGAACATATCATTATCATCATCGTCATACCTTTTATCGCCGTGCTGTTAGAGATGGGTTTCCTATGAGACGCGTTAAGGCCGAACTCTACCACGGTGGCTCAATTTGACAGTCATTAAAAAACATAAATTATAATGTACGGAACATTCATTGTAGGCAGGTCTCGAGCTTGGCCATTTTTTTCCGTTATCGTGCATTCAGTTCTGCTTGCGGTCTGTAATTCTATTAAATTAAAAAGAAATGATTTTTAAATGGCTTTAATCGTGTTCCATTTATAGGACCAGTCTAGATGTAGCTACAGTTTAAAGTCACAGAATATAGTTATCACGCGATGTAAAAATAATTAGATTTGTAATAATACGAAACAAAAAATAACACGACTCACATTTCTTTATTTAGATATTCTTAAAGCAAGTATTATATTTATTATTGTGGTTGTTAAGGTCTATTTTTGTTTTTTATAACAAACAGAAAAGGCTATCAAGCAAGAAGCAAAGGCTCAGGCTATGTCACGACGATCTCAGGATATGAAAAGGTGACAAACTTTTTTTTAACGTAAAGAGTAATGAACGAGCAGGCAGCAGTTACAGGTGGACCGTGACGCCCGTAGACGTTAGCAACGGAGCTGGAAAAGGACTGTAAGAAAGAAACTGGCAGTGTTTGGTATCCAGTGAGCTGAATGCTGACTCGACGGTATATTTTAACCCAGGCCAAATATTTAGATCAAGGGCACAAATATTTGATCTGTACCTGGGTGTGAAAAGAATCTATATAACGTCATACTTATGTGTAAATATATACATACATATGTACCTATATATGTACTTAACAGTTGACTAGTTACCGTAACACTGGTTCTGCCGGGGGTGGGATCAGATGGCCAAATAAAATAAAAAAGACATGTATATTTTTAAATAAATATCACACACACACACACTATCAGCCTGTCATCGTCCACTACTGGACATAGGCCTCTCCAATGGCACGCCACTGAGCTCGATCTTCTACTCTACGCATCCAATCACTGCCAGCCACTTTGCGTATATCGTCACTCCATCTAGCTGGAGGACGTCAATAAATATCACAATAAATATAACAGTCAAATCAACAGCCTTAACGTCCGCCATTTTGTCTTTGCTTTGCTGAATTCTCTAGCTCCCAGTTACTTCACGTCCATGCACTTAACGTTCCGGGGTGTAACTACACCGGCAACTGCCGGAATATATGGTGTAAAGCAAAGCACAATAAGACGTCGGTGTAAGACAGCAATACTGGGAAAATTTCTGAGCTATAATTTTCTGTGCCTCGACCAACTCGTACAATGTAACTTGACTGCAACAGGGATATTCGTAGCAGGTATTTTGTTTGAAAAAAACTTATAGCTACATACTACAGAAATAGTACATGGTAAAGATGTTATATAAATAATTTTTGAATATATTTTTCTGTTTCTTTGATACCTGTTGCGTGATACATACTTCAAGTAAGTCTTAAAAATTTTTAGTATGTTTGATTTATTAAATCAATCTAATAGACTTAACGAAATATCTATTAGATTGATTTTAATGAAATTCAATTTCATGATACCTTATCGGGATCGAGATATAGGATACTTTGTCATAAATATATGTAATCCCTGCGGGGGTGCAAGCAAAGCCCTAAGCGGCAAAATGTTAATACTTTAACAAGTTAGTAAAGTTCGGATTTCATGGTTTCGTAGTAGTACAATAAAGGGTGTGGTAATAAAATAGATTCACGCAAAAGGCTAATAATTGTAAGGTTGTGGAAAGTACAATTAGCAGCTAACGCCAGCGCGGTTTGCTATTTCTGTCTTTTTACAACGCGCCGTGATTATAGTCGCGTGCGGGGATGTAGGGCTGCCAACAAAAGGACAAAGGAAAAATAAAAAAAACGCATAAAATATAACATGATATTACGTCTGTATTTCCCGAAGGGGTAGGCAGAGCCTTGTAGTGCACTCCCACATTTCATCAGTTACGTACGTAGAAGTGACAGACGTATTGCGTGACTAGTCCAGGGACTAATTCGGAAAATTTAATGTACTCATACACAAATTTTGAAATAGAATCGTTACACTGCTGTGCGGTATATAAGTATGGTAGGTATAAGTAGGGAAAAGTTTGGTCTGTTCTATGGTTGAAACGTGCTAATCTTCAGCATTAAAATTAAGAACCATAGGGATGTCAACATGTAACAACCTGAGAAAATTTATTACCTATGTCAATAATTTCTAATTCGGTATATTTAAAGAAGACGAGTGCCAACCCTAAGAGCAATCAACAAATAAAAAAACAGTTCAGGGTTAAACAACCTTTCAGGTTCGCGTGCGAATATCGCCACAATATTCAACGATAGCATACTACATATAACCTTATTGTTTATTTTAACAAAGCTTAAATTCGTCTAAATATGTGGCCTGCGAGAAATATTTGCATTTTCACCGTAAATGAGATACAACTAACGCGACTTTTAGACGCGGTTTGACAAACGCATTTAAGAATGTGTCACAAACGTTTTATTGTTACAGTATTATAATTATGATTTTTTCTGTACATTATAGGTAAAAATAATTTGTACAAAAGTTAGAAATATAATTGAATTAACTGAATATTGACACGCGAAATAGTCATACTGTTACCAGACACGAATAAATAATACTGTGGATATATGTATTTGTCAAAGTATTAATTTTACAAATGGTTTTATAATTGTACACAAAGTTTGATTGTCATGCTACCATTTTTCTATTTCTTTAGAGGTAGTGCTTTATTCTTACTTAGTTCGTAGATTAGAACTTAGGCCGCAGAAATTGCGACGCTAGACTGCTCTTAATCAGACGGTATGAAATTACGAGCTGTTTTTTGAACCCAGGGAGCTCAGAAATCTAATCCACTGATCGTTCGAGCTGGTATACGTTAATTAATAGTATAATATCAACGGCCATCGATTAGGATAGTAATGTGATTTGTTTTACGGCTCAGCGCACCTCGATGGACAGAGCCCGGTAACTCGATTCAGTATACACGTAACGACATCTTGTGTCCGATAGTGGAAACTCAACCTTTCGCCACTTTAGTAATTTGGCCAATTGAAGTAATTTATGTAGGGTTAAATATAATTTAGTTCTATTTAAATTTATTATTTAACTACTTATATATCGGAACTATACAATAGTACATTATTTTTCCTACCCCTTTGGGGATTAGAGGCGTGGTGTTATATTTTTTAATGAAAGAAATACTTTAACCCTTCTAAAAAAAAATCGATATTCTAATAACTTATGTAGAGCTTGTCAAAACAGGTGTTAGAACAATTCTTTAACGTTTTTGTGTTCTTTGCTTTTCTTAATTTTTCATTGGTGCTGGGTGGGCGTGGAGTGAGAAAAAGAGAGAGAGAGAGAGTTAAAAATATATTGGACCTGAAACAAAAACATTACATTATATAAAACAGATAAGAGTGAACAAAGAGGTTTGGTACTGAATGTTTATTCTACTTGGGTTTTAGCATTTGCTTTTCTAGTACAAGTTAGTAAGGTTTCTACAAATGATAAATCTTTATGTGATTTACTTCAAAAAGAGGGTGGGTGATGTAATCTTTAATATCCCTAACTTATTTATTTTCTCTCCTTAATATACATTTTTTTATCTGCTCTTTCATTATGAATCTGAAGTGAATATTTTAAGTATGTTTAATACCTCGAAATTTACTTAGAACTCTATTATTTATTAAGCGAAAGACACATGTTTGAAATATCCAAGAATTTTAGTTAGATTCAAATGTTTTTGTTATGAAAGGATTGATGATACTCGTAATGATGAAAATTAATGATAACATTTCAACTTTCTTCCCCATGTCTCCAGTACGAATCACACAGTACGGAAAACCTCTGACTCGGAATGTATATACTTATGTAAAGTTATAACTGAAGAACTTCTTAATCGCGAAATCGTTTCCGGGTTTTTCCGCAGAAATGATCAATGTGTGAAACGAGCCTTAATTATAATAATTATATTATAATACATGAATGATACACTCTCGTATCATAACTCGAAAATTATGTACATTTGTTTAAAAAAAGAACTCTCTAAAAATCCATCTGACATTTCAGAATGACACCGGAAACAAACAAAAGAACAATGAAATTGGCAAAAGAGTTAAAGTGGCTGCGTTATTCTATTTGGCTATTTCGTTTCTATCGGAGCTATAGGCCTAACAATAGATAGAAATGTCTAGTTATTTATTTATATATATTAATTAGAATAATTGGTATGACACCAATTACTTTAATTAATAATGTGACATAGAATTAATATATAGTTATAGTTTGCGTGTCCAGTGATTTATGTATGTGTTAACTGAGAGTATACGAGTACTACGCAAAGAGGCTGGCAGTTGGATGCGACGAGCTGAAGATCGAGCTCAGTGGCGTGCTATTGGAGAGGCTTATGTCCAGCAGTGGACGGAAATAGGCTGATAATGATATATTCAGATTTTCGTATGCTCGAAGAATAGTGAAGAGCCTAGACTTAATCGTCAGATTAAATGTACCAAGGTAGACTTTTAGATTAGCGCCGCATTCGTGATCAATGACAGCCAAATTTAATCGCATTACGTAATACATTAAATTCTATCAACCAGACTAACGTTACTTAATGCCCCTGTTTCTCTAGTCTTGTCGCTAATTAATACTAACTAATATTATAATTAAAAACTGACACTTATCGAATAACTGACACAAATTGCTATGCCCATGAACGGCTATTGTTATTAGTGATTGCTCCATAGTCGTTTGCTGCTTTTTGTATATTAAAAAATATATATTTTATATTGTAGTTATGACGTACAAAGTACGCGGTAGTGACATATAAAACTATTTGTGCTATATTTTTCACTGATTATGAGTTCAATTATCTAATCTTGTGATAAAAATTGTTATTAACAACTTCATTTTTGTAACATGTAACCACTTGCGTAAATTTATCGATAGCGGTCAGCCACTGGATTGGTGACAGCGCCAGATTTTGTTAGACTCTTCAGAAGGTTTGCTATTGAAAAAAATGCTGCTTACACGTACACTTTAAAAGGCGCTAAAAAGTAACGTTATCCGGTTTTTTTTAGCCATGGTATGGAAATATTTTTTGAAATATTTTTGTTTTCACTGAAAGGAGTGGAATTTTTATCATTATTAGACTCTGTGGTAACACAAAAATAACATGTTACACAGTAATTTTTTTTAGAGCAGAGCTATTTTCGAATGCGTTCCATTTCAAACACTCAAAGGCTTTGATGGCATTGTGGAATTTTGCGAACGGTTTTTATCGAATTAAGGATGCCAATAGATGTTCTTTTTAAAGGACGTCACTGTTATTGAATTAAGAATGCCAATAGATGTCCTCTATAAAGGACGTCGCTGTGCAAATTGCGATAGATTTAACGATCGTCCCGTACGTCTCGTGTCTGATCGCTGAATGTGCTTTGTGTTTCGGTTCGATGGGCTCAGATCACACGAGGCGTTGGAATTAAATCAAAGCAGCCTCTAACGTACATTTCATGTTGATTTTGTGTGTGTGATTTCTGTTAATGATTTTAAGCTTGTATCATCTTTGAACTTAGTTATTTGTTTATGTAGGTGTTGGGTATTTATGTATGTACCTGTTATGTACCTATATTGTATATATTGGAGATTCTAACTTAGAATTTCTAGTAGTAATTTTTGGTAATAGCTCGCAGTCTAGATTTATGCAACGTGAGAGAGAGTGGATGGTTGTGGGGGTTTATTACACTCCCCTGCCTATCCTTTCGGGGCTTACAGGCGTGATGTAACTTATCTATTGGTCTTTCAAGGTAAGACTTTGCATATTTTAGAATTATTTTTATTTACTTTAGAATTGCTTAGAACGGATTTTGGATGCTATAACACGTTTCTATTTCACATGGAATGCGTTATGTATGCGACCGTGGGAAAAAACATGATAAGACTCCTGCATCTGTCAATTCAAAGTTACAAAGTTGGGTGTGATCCAGCTAGCTGTACGTCTCTGATCATCTGATAAATGGGAAGATTTTATCAAGTGAGCTCGGTAATGTTGCGATGGATAGTTCCAGAAAAGCGATTTTAGTTATTTTATTTTTATTGTCCATGCGACATATTAAAATATAGTGAAAAACGAATTCGATAGTAAAACCGAAAATGGAATGAAGATGGAACATAAGCAAGAATGCATCACATTATGTGTCTTAGAGTTCTCAGTAAAGAAATGCTGGGGTGTTGATTCAATTGTTGTTCTCTATGTAAAATTATTTATTATCAGGTATCAAACCTACTAATAAGTGTTCTATGGTGATGGACGATTCTAAGGTCTGTAAGATTCATCATCATTAGAGAAAGGCATATTATTCTTAGAACGTACATAATTCCATAGAAATGAAGGTGCGCGCCAGGATTTGAACTTAGGACCACTACGACTACGACCGCAGCAGACATTCGTTTCGCTGCTGATGTCTGGATAGAGAGACATCAACTGAAAACTAGATCTATTACTAAAAGGTCAGAAAACTTTATTACAGTACACTTAACTGGATTCATTTGATCATTTGTTTAATTTAAAGAATAATTTGATACTACATACAAATATACAATCGTTGTTATATTGTTACTTGTATATTATTGTAGTGTAACGTTTTATACGGAATAGACTACGGTTTTGATTTTTATAATCTTTTAGGAGACACATGTCGAACAGGGGAACTATTAAGAGGTTGATGAGTTGAGTTGAGTGCACAACAAAAATATCGAAGTCATAATGAACTTGGCGAATGTTTAAAACAGCGTCGTGATTCGGTTATCTGCGTTAAGTTTTCGCGGGCCGCTTCACGCAGGCGTCGTTTCCCGCCATTTTCGCCGATAAGTGATGCCATGTACAAAAAAATTCCCTAAATTTCGGTTAACGTCGCAATAAACTTACTAATACATAAAGATTATTTTATTCATTAATTTTTATATCTACAGTAAGTTATTTGTTTTTATTCACGTGTAGGTCAGTAAATAATTCACTACTGCTATTAGTACAATAGTAGGTTTTGATATCGATTGGTGTTATAGTGTGTCATAAACGGAGGGTAATTATACGTAATTTAATTGGTATACCTAATTGTCTTACCTAGAATTTTTTGCGACTCTACTGTTGAATTGTAGGGCTCTCCCTGCTATTCATACAGCCCATTTTATCATTTTACATTCAGTTATTGTAATACCGCGAACATTTTAATTATTAAATGCAGATTCGTTCGCCTTTTTCATTTTCGTTAAATGACCGACCGTTTGGCAAGTCGGTCAGTATGCCGCTCGATCGTTCAGAGGGTCACGGTCACAGATGTCCCAATGATATATTTAGATGACTCGCTAGATCTGAACGTAGTGTTTATTGTTTTTAGGTAATGACGGTCGCGAAAGCGGCAATTCTAAGGTGCTGTTATAGGCGTGATGGTACTAATAATAAAATATCAAGTCGAAACGAACTGGCATCTGTCTAATACAAGACTGGTAAGTTTATTTGAACATATTATTTTTCTGTTTGATAACGCTTTTTGGGATCTTTTTAAACTATTGTTATCCTTTTAACTTAATATATTCTCTTTTTTAACTGATTTTGATCGTTAGAGCAATAACGTTTTTGTTTATTGTTATGAGTATAATATAGAAATTTTAATTAAGTATTTAATTTAATATTAGAATAATTTAATGGGAACCAATAGTATAATGTTGAGCAAGGATTTTGCTGGAAGAGCGTGTCTATAGAAATTCGAATTTGTATGAAACAATAGAAGAGTAGATAATATTTGTTCCTTTTTCAGTCATAAGCATCTTTTATTAAGTTACGTCACGCTTATAATCCCCGAACAGTTAAGCAGAGGAGTGTAGTACACTCCCATGTTTCACCACGTTTTACGTCCCATGGAATAGGTGGTGAACCTATTACCATACACCGGGCACAGATCCAGACTGCGAGTCACTACTAGAAATTCTAAATGAGAGAAATCTAATTGTACACAACCCGGGATTTGAATTCAGGACCTCCAGAGCGGCAATCGCTCTTGCAACTACTCGACCAACGAGGTAGTCAAATCTGTTATAATATTGATAAGATAGTGTTTATCCAAGACGATCTTATTATCTCCACTACTGTTATTAATAATTTTTGTTCATGTATTGGATAGTTTATGGACCGGATAGTACTTTTATCAAGCAAAATTCGGAGTTTTATGGAAATTAAAGTTCGGATAATACCGAAAAAACATCATATGAATTTATCATGGACCGCGCGAAAATATACATACAAAGCGATTAGAACAGTTTTTTAAATCTATATATAGAAGAGCTAAGTAACGGATCAAGGGTTGTATAGAAATTAATAGAATTTAAGAAGGCCGTGTAAAAATTAAGAAAACAAGACTCTGAACATACAATTTAGAAACTAATAACATTTATCAATCGGGCATTACTTCTTTACTATCTTCGAGAACTAATTTAAAATGTTCTAATATTTAAACATATTTCTTTACTACTGCTTTATTTACACAATTATACTTATTATCATCATAATCATTATCATCATCAAAGTAATGCTGTCAGTGCACGGCCACGATGGCGTTACCGTCAATGAAACTGGACTGAAATAAACTCTTAAAACGTAACATTACGTCTGTATCTCCCCGAGAGGTAGGCAGAGGAGTGTGTTACACTCTCACGTTTCACCAGTTACGGTTAAGTCCCATGAAATAGATGGTGAGGCTATTGCCATACACTGGGCACAGATTTAGACTCCGAGTCACAACTAAAAATTTCAAATTGTAAAAATGCAATAGGACCCAATGCAATTTTGAGCAACGCAATTTTGAGCAATTATATTTCGAGTTCTATATTCTTCAACCGTTATATCATCTTGGGTTACATGTATAATTAATGAACGGTAAAATAGAATTACTTTTGTGTATATAAGAATGGCCTGGTCTTGATATACGCGGCCAGCTGTCTCGTGTTTGTTCATCCTCGTGCCAAACTCACACTGTGACGAGTAGCCAACATATTAATTCTTTATAAAAAGGGTGTTGAGTATTTATTTCCCTTAGAACTTTATAATATAGTGTTTCGTTTATGGTGTATCAAGCCATTAAGAGGCTTTACTTTGAACTATGACCTTTGAAATTCAGTGTTGTGTGTGCATTATTATTGATTATATTAACACAATATTGAACCAAAGATCGAGCCTAATGGCGTACCTACTATGGGAGGGCATATGTCTAGAAGTGGGTAGAATCAGGCCGATTATGATGATAATGACGAATAAATTATAAAAAAGCTGTCCAGCGTTACTTGCTTTTGTTCTTCGTTTTCTACCACCGCATATGTATTTATGGAGTTCGTAAGGCCAATCTAGGTCATAATGTTAATTTATCTTTGAAGACCATTTAGTGTTCGTTACTGGAAATGGTAAAAAATTACTTTTATTCTAAGCAAAACTATGATTATCATACTGTAAACGTAAATATAAGAACACCACCTAAGACTAATTGAACTATTCGTAGATGATGTTGACCACACACGAGACACGACAGGCCCTAATGTAGAGTACAATGCAAAAGCTAATGTAGTTATGAACACGTTTTTTGTTCCGCAACGGTTATTACGTTATTAATAATGATTTATCAGTTTACTCTACTATATTTTTAGATGATTATTTTTACCATTGGTAACAGGTATAAAATTCGTAAATGAAATTAAAGATAAATATTAACATTAAAAGAGCTTCAAATTATTAGCTACTTTTTATAAATCTTGTCTTCATGAATCCTTTCTATAAATATATTACAGTAATTTATCAATATAAATTTAAAAAATAAATAAAAAACACTGTAGTTAATGCGCAAGTATGTACATATTACGCACTACGTAAGGTGTTCATTGTGTTATAATTTGAAAACGTGAAACTGTAATTTGAAACATGTAGTTTAAATATGAAATAGTTTTCAGTTTCGTAACCAACTGTATATTTACTAACAATTTAACGGCTCTACATGCATTCGTAATGGCAATTTTCAACAGTTTACAGTATTACAGAATCGTTTGAAAGCCAAGCATTTCTAATTCTAACCCATTTGAAAAATAGTTCCTAGCAACTTAAGTTGCTCCCGCTGTCTCAGGACCGCTTGTAATAGGAATCATCCCCAAGAAAACTCCGAAAAATTTGTCAGTTGCCACCCTAAAAGGGAATTCTCTTCCCTATAGCGCAGCCACCCAGTGATCCCGTCGGTCAGTAGATTTCGCGCCGTCGAACAGCGCGCACGTCCCGCGTCCCCGCGCCGCCAACATCGTGAAATTATTCAAAAAATGTGCACAGTGCTGTATACAGTGTTATAACCCAGTGTCAATGTGTTACCAGTGTCGCTTCATCGAAAACCCAGAATATCGTAAGTGAAAATTACATTTTTATCACAAAATATCCACTTTTTTCGTGGACACCGTATTAAGTCGTCGGAACGTCTGAGATTCTAGGTTATATTCACGTAAATATTTGAGAGATGAGATCCCGTAAATGGATTTGGACGTTGCGTTCCATTTTAGTTGAAGGATTTGCCTCATAAACATTCATAATTCATATCATATATTATCATTTACATGACACAGACATGTAACTGATTAATTTTTCTGAAGATTCCTTTGATGTTCATCCTAATTTAATTCGCTATATTGTATTGAAATATATTTGGCGTATGTGTAAAACAATTATTACATATTACACTTTAAAAATAATTTTAAAATTGAATTTAGGTAATTAAATAGGATCTTTCAAGTTTTAGTACGACCCCTTGTATGCTATTACGCATTTTTTTATTTATTCACATGTGTAGACGTGCGTGGATAATTAAACAATTACGCAAAACTAGAACTGGCGCGATTAACTAAATATGTAATTTGATATATTATTTTAAACATTAATATTTTGGTACGATTAAACCAAATATTTTAGGTAACATTACAGTTGTACGTACATATCGCTATCGATGTTATATTTATTACCGTGTTATCATAAGGAAAAGAGGTGCAAACTAATGAGAGTGGCAATCTCTACAATTGGGGCATGTCCAGATACGGTACCATGTATATTATTTAGTATTATCGTAAAAATAGTATTATTATATAATCATATGTATATAATATATTATTATTCATTAAATATATTTACATATGAAGTAATAGTCTACAGACATGTTAACTACAACTTCTTCGTGACATGACCAATATTAATATCAATTTCGGCTCTACATAAAACTGGCCGTTAATAATATTTATGGTAGAGTATTGTAAATAATCTATGTAATAATATGTATGAAAACGTGCATGGATTTTACGTACATAATAAAATTTATTTTAACTGAACTAACAAGAACATAAAAGTATAAATGATAACACAGTACATTTTGAACAGGAAGTTGTTATTTTGATTTCAAGAAGTAATTTCAAGGTGTAAATAGGTGCTACTCGTAAATACAATTAAAATAAATAAAATGGGTATTATATTAGGTAAAGATAATGTAAATCCCATTGCATTGTTAATTTAAATTACTTAATTTTAAAGGGGTTTTCAACCATCGTAATTAATAATTTCAATAATATTACATAATGTACATGTACATATGTATGTATGTATACCTAAATTTGTTATATGGGAATATATATTATGCTTACGAATAACGTTTAATACTATAAAGTTTTAATGAATATTACCTACGACGGTGGCAAACTTTTTGCCACTGAAACGTGCTTCAGATATTATCAACGCGATGTTTCGCGTAACTTTCATTAATCAAATTAAAAAATGAAAATTATAAACTCATCGCGTAGTCCTAAGCGTTGAATCGGGTATATTTTTTTTAAAATAAGTCAAATATTTTAAATCCTATTATTATAGTATTATTTTACAACATACGAGTATTGAGTTATACTTGATACTATTCAATATTGAATCATTCTTGAATGGTAAAATGATTGAAATGAATATATTTTAAATCTTTAAAATATTGTATTTCTCTACGATTCTAACACTACATTATTTGTATTGTTCACTCTGACTAAATATCAAGTTAAAAATCCATACAAACAAAAAATTGGGTAATTAATGCAATTAAATATTAAATGTGGTGACTATAGTGTAAATAAAGCAATTACTTTTATTTTTATTTTATTTTATTATTATTATTTATTACATCTCGGTAATCCTCGAAGGGGTAGGCAGAGGAGTGAAGTACACTCCCACGTTTCACTAGTTACGTTTACGTCCCATGGAACAGGTGGTGAACCTATTGCCATACACCGGGCACAGATCAAGACTCCGAGTCACAACTAGAAATCCTAAATTAGAAAAATCGAATAGTACCCGACGCAGGATTTGAACCCAGGGCCTCCCGTTCGGCAGTCGGTGTAAACAAAGTAGTAATGCAAAAATAAAAAGTAAATATAATAGAATATAAAAATGAACGCGTAAACATATTGTGTATTATTAACTTACATTTTTTAAATGTAGAAATAGGCTCGCGTTTGGTTGCAATCTCACGTGATGGAGCACGAGATGCAATCTAGGATGTTATACTATAGTATTTGACATAATTGTAAAAATATAGTAGTAGCTGGGAGTCTGGGTCTGTTCCTGGGGTATGGCAATTGGCTGATGTATTCCATAATGGGATGTAAATATAACTGGTAAATTACGGGGGGGTGTAATACAAACCGAAGACGGCGCGATGGCGCTCATTGGGGAAGGCCTATGTCCAGCAGTGGACTGGGATAGGCTGATGATGATGATAATGATTATGATTATGATGTAATACAGTTTAAAAATATGTGCTTATTCCAAATTTACGTCATCCCTATGATGAATGGTACGAAATGATATTTTGCAATAAGTCCGGTCTTTGTTAACGGCACTGAGGGAAACAAAAAAAAATAAATAAACGGCGATATACTAAATAAACGATTAAAAGAATCTAATAAAAAAGTGTTTATTTATTGTAACCTCGGAACAGATGTTAATGGATAAACAATATCAGAAGTGTTAAATAGTTTAAAACTATTTCAGAAGTGGGCTAATCGCCGTAATAAATATGTCAATGCTTTCCGTTATAATGTGATACACATAACTCATACTGTTATATTTTCTTAATACCAAATGAGATTCCGTTCCGAGACAAATATAAATAGATGACAAACATAGTCTCATGCGGTCTCAAACGTAGGCTATTTTGCAAATAGTCTCTTATTGCGTATTAAAAATGTTGCAAGTTAAAAATAATTAATTTATCATAAAATTTTAACGATTAAAAATTTAATATTCATTTATTATTTATTCTTTATTTAAATTAATTGTAAAATGGCTTTATTTATCTGTTTATGTCATAAACGTATTAATTAATGCAAAATCCGTTATTAAGGATTAACATGTTGAGGGATATTGTTATTCTGCGACCTCGATGCATGTTATGTTGTAATTGAAAACTTAAGTAGTATTACTGTTAATTTACTTAAGTGGTATCGTAATGTATATATTACTATTAACAATGTATTGCAGGTATAAATGGAGGACTAAATTAATAAAAGGTCAATGAAATATCTACAGTAGTTTTATTTGTAATAATAATTACTTTTGTACTACAATAAACACATTCATGTATAAGATACCACATTTATATTACAAGGATATTTATTTACACCCGCCGCGTGTTCATTGGTGGGATATAAAAAAAAGTATTGTAGCCTACGTGATATTGACAGGAGATTGAAGAAGTCTTAACGTGACAACTAAAGACAATGCGAGCTATATGTACATGTACAAATATGCAGGTACATACAAATGAAGTTAACGTAACCACAAAAGGATTCAGTGACGAAGATATTTGTAATAAAGAGGTATTGATTCTCCGAATAAGGAGAGATGAGGCGATACGCATACTTCGAACAAGCTCTCCTTGTGGTAGTAGAGTTAATATTAATAATATATAACACTCAATCAGTGATATAAAGTAATGTAGAGTAATGCTCTATCAGTGGTCTAGAGCAATATTTGACCATTGATATAGAGTAATTAATATTGTGGATATTAAATTATTTATCGGGTAGAGTAAGGTATTTCGTGATAGTCTGATTAGTTTCGGACCTATCCAAGGTCTTTCTTCATAAGTTCCCGCTGATCGCAACGAGGTCGGGACAGAGACTGCGTGTGTCGAGTCGATAAATAATTTAATATTGTTAACCGGCTAAATCTGATGTACATAGTTATCAAATATTCAATAGTCACAATGTATATATTGCTATAATATTAAACCTTTACGGAATATTTGCTTAAGGTTCTCAAATTGAACAATATCAATACGCTTAGTTAAAAGTGTAACTCATTTTACAAAATATCGTTAACAGTTATCTTCTAATAAAAGTCGACATATATTTACAAAATTTCGTTGAGAATTATTTTCCATACATTCCATATTTAATATAAAGTCGTACGTACATAATGAATAATGTAAATAATGGTTTATAATTACACTTCCTTTATTGTTTGTTGAAGTGAACTAGTTCAGTCTGCTTGCCGTGACAACATACAATTAAAGTAACGTTTATTCTGTAAATTATTCTAGAAATAAATTTGAACAAATCATATTGTTAGTATTGCTTCTTTCGTCGAGTGGTTCCAAGCACGACTGCCGATAAAATGCTCCTGGGTTCTCCTTATTGATGAAATTCGGTATAAGGATGGTTAAATTGAGCTTCCATGAAGAGGTTATGTGTTTATCTGTTTATTGTAAGTATATATTAAGTAAATGTATGGCTACTCACCTTCTTATACATGAAACATGTAAGTGATGAAAAGTAGGAATAGTATATTCTACAGCCTTCCCTTTTGGCTATATACGGGCGCAATATCGTTATACTATGTTGTTTAAAATGATATACCTATATTTGCGTATATATAGAGCAATAGGTAAAGAGATGCGGAGCATAAGTTCTCACTCTCTGAAGGCCTCGATTACTGTCCGCAATTATACTGACTATCGCGCGCCAACCGGAAAACTGCGGTGGAGTTAAAAGTTTTAATTTCACTCGACAAATGCTAGGTAAGAAAGGAGAGACTTAAATGAGCACTTTTCAAATGGATTATGAATTTCACATCTTATTTATCGAAGGCCATATCATCAACTTATTCCAAGGTCAACGGCAATAGTGTCACCACCTGTTACATGGTCGGACGTAAAACGTAACTAGTGAAACGTGGCAGAGAAGTGTAGTACACACTTCTCTGCCTTTGGGGATTACAAGTGGCACGTTACATTCTTATTCCAAGGTCATCGTGGGACACAGAATTCGTGTAAGAAAGGAGAGTTAACACCACAGTCTACCACGCTGTTCATGTTCGCGTTAGCAGACCCTACATGTCTTAAAAACATGGAGAATTAATTTGTTTCTTCTTTAGTTTCCTTCGTAATATCGTACGTTACATTGTACTCTTAATTGTTTGCCGAGATTCAAACCCCAGATAGAGCAGGAGGCTGTTAATTAAACCAATGCTTTAGGCCTAATCTTAAAGGTAGAACTCTATAGAATTTCAGTCCAAACACTTATACCACTGGTGTTAAGGTATTAAGCAATAATATTAAGGTTCTTGCGAATTCCTACTACTTTATGCACTACTTACATACTTCTATGTCGGGTTATAAAGTAATCAATAATCTATAGATAGCTCTATATTTAAAAAATCTTTAATAGAGTTTAACAAGTTAGTTCGAAGAAACCGCATTAAACAGCAATAATTGAGCCTTCTTGCTACACACCTGAAAATATTAGAAGGTAGTCGTTTAACAGTTGAATGGCACTTGGAACTCTATCAAAGTACATGTAAGCGTAACTATTGTCATACACCGGGCACAGATTCAGACTTCAACTCATTACTAGATTTTTATACCAGAAAATGTAGGTTAATAGAATATAAAAGTACTCGACTCGGGGTTCGAACCCAGGACATTTCGATCAGTAGTAGCGCTTACAATCACTCGACCAGCAAGACATGTTGATACACGAAAGAAAATGTTGCTTATCTTATATCGTAGTCTGTACGAAATAATTTATTTCTTTGTGAACCCCAGTCTGCTCTACACCGCTGGTCATTATATCAAGGCTCTTTTAATTTATTTTAATGAAACACTACATTACACTTTTTCTTTGAGGTTTTCCTAGTTGATTCTATACTTTGACCTCACGATGGTAGAATATGCAAATGAATGATATTGGTACGTGAAATGATATTTTTGATAAATGTAGAGTTATTACATGACGTGTCCAGTCGACACTTGTAATTATCAAAGTTCGTTTTTTACTAGCTCAGTTGTTTTAACACACATAAGGATTTTTGTTGTGTGTATATAGCGGTTACATACAGACAAATACAAACTACTTCAAATCCGGCAACGCAATGACCACACTTGGCGTGTTGCAAATGTACATATGTAGGTAACAGTGACGAAAAAAAACTATTATTTTATACAAAATGAGTTATTGATTAAGAAATTTTGTAGACAGTGCTTCAGAAGTTCCCTATTAAGAATTTTAATGTATTATATTATATATTATGCATTAAGAATTTTAATGCCCGGTGCATGGCAATAGGCTTACCATCTATTCCTTGGTAGGACGTAAACGTGGGTAACTGGAGAAATGTGTGAGTGTACTGCACTCTTCTGCCTACCGATTTGGGGATTACTGGCGTGATGTTATGTACGCTTAATAGGTTGTAGAAATTCCCTAGTAATACTAGTTTTGCAACTGTATAGAGGTCAATCTTCAGGATGCAGACAGGATGTGCAGTCATTTCATGCGAAGACCGTGAGATGCACTCTGTGTTTGTGGTACACGCACACTGTAGAGATAATTTATATTATTCATACAGTTATTTCATGCTTATTTAGTAACAGTCTAACAGTAAATATACAAAGGAATTCCTTCGTAATAAAATTAGTCGATTTGTTAGTTTGAAACATAAAATATAACATCTAAAACACGTAGTGTACATATGTACATAGATAAAGTGTGTTGGATGTCATTGTCAGTAAACGTAATAAAAACTATACATACGTCGGGCTGAATTGCATAAAAAAAGTCTAAAAATGTAGTGTGCGTGGAGTTTTATTGTAAAAAAAAATATATATAAAATAAACAGTGTGCGGCGGGTTTGACTACGCGTTCGTACGTAGGTACTCCAGTTAGCCTATTGAGTAGTGTCCGGTCAATAACCCTTGGATTAGTTCATAATGTACAACCCGTGCGCGGTAACGTGACCTGCGTGATGACGTCACACCGGTGTATTGTGCGAAAATCTATTGTTGGATTTTTAATAGACTTTAAATGACTATTATAACCAGTATCAACTATATTTAAATTGAAATTGGATATTTATATTTTAACAAGCGTGTTTCAGATTGAAAATAAAATTTTCTTTCATCAACTCATTCATCTTTAATCAATGAAAGGACTATAAAATTGTATGAAATAGTCAGGTCGCAAGTTAGTGTGTACGGGTTACATGTGTACAGTTAAATCAATAATCGTACAGAAACATTCCCATGCCCTAATCCGTACACGAGATTTGATAACAAGGTGCACTAAGCATTTTGGGGTATATCATTTTACAAGGACTTTTTCATTTTAACCATAAGGGCGTCTGAGACGTTACGGTTTAGTGACCTAGTTTTAAGCAGTGTACTCGTTAAGTTTCGTTACGCCGTAAAACAGTGTTTTAATAACATGATTGTAATGTTATTTTACCGTGACTATTTCAGCTTTGTACAAGATTTATGGCCGTTGTAGTCTTATTTATGTTGGGTGTATAAGGGTTCTAAGTTCTACCTCAGGAGCCCAAACCAACCTCACCTGGTGATTGTTCGCCCTGCTATACAATAGATGAGGTAGTGGAGACTGACCGCATTATAGCGTAGCCTACCTAAGTATCGATACGGTTTCGGTTTAAAGATTCTTTATCTCTCATAAGAAATAAATAAATTGTCACTTATAATGAGAAACTAAGAAAATATATAGGTTTATATTAGTTTAGTGCGGCGTAATTCAGTTAGTGCAAACTAAAGAGTGCATTCGATTTGTGCGTGCATATTATGTATGCGTGCACGCGTTCATGCATGCGTTTTTGTATAAATGGGTGTGCGCTCGTGTGTGTGTGTGTGTACGTGTGTGTGATACCTAGCCGACATGCTCAGTGTTGTAATAATAGGCAGAAATTCCCCAGGGGAGGCCAACGTCCAGCAGTGGACTGAGGCAAGCTGTAAAGCTGTAAGCTGTAAATTTATATTCTTTATTTATAGCATCAGAATAAATGTTGGCCGTTTCCACAGCAATATACCAGTGACATATAATATGTTATAACACATTCCAATTATTCCTTAGAACGATAGTAAACAGTTAGTGAAAAAAAGAACTATTCATTTCTAATTGAAAAATAAATGAGTTCTATAATTTCCGCATAATCAACATAAAAAAAAAACCGAAGATAAATAACAAATATTTATTCCTAGTGATTTCAATCAACTCTCGTCTCACAACAATGGTCTGGTTCTCGCACTTGACTCTTTGTCCGCCAATCAGAATCAATATTCGGCAATCATAAGCAAAATGCTTCCAGCGATGAGGTGAATGATGTACTAGCATGTCAAGATGAGCAAGACTGGATGAGCTGTCAACCACTTGGTAGTTGAATATATTGAAAGCGAAACGAAAATCATTTTAGTATTCCTTTTTGGCAAGAATTAGTCATTTCTTGGGTGATAGGGCATGAAAATGTTTGATTTCTCAATTTATTGTTGAATTGGTAAAATAGTTCTTGCATGTGGAAGTTCTAGTGATGAATATATATACTAAGTAGATAGGTTAGGTTAGTTATGTTGGCTTAGGTTAGGTTGAGTTAAGTTTAGATTAGGCGCCTTGGCGTTAGCCGTCAAGTGGCAATGTTCGACATGTGTTTGGGCACGTTAAAAATATGTAGATGTCCGTGGAGTAAACAGTTGTTAAATGGACGTTAGCTATTCCTAAGAAAGGTTTCTAATTCTGCCATTTTTCTTCCACCTGACATTTCTCGACATCAGATATAAGCTTAGAATTTTGAAGTAAATCTCATAAAACTTTCGTGAACCGATGAGAACTGATAAAAATTAGACAAAAGACCGGTAGCCTAGCTATTCTCCGACAGTGGTCAATGGACGAAATAAACCTCACTAGGTCAATTACCCAATAACCGAACAGGTTCATTTAATCGCTACTAAAATGAGCGATTTTGTCGAAGTGACATCCTCGAACATTAAGCTTAGAAACTCCAAACATTTGGGTGGCTTGTAGTGTACGGGCGGAAAGGGGATGATGTGTATGGAATTACTGCAACTTGCAAACACCCCGTGTGTTTACCTGTAAAGTTTGATTTATGGTGTCTGTTAATGTTGTAAGGGATAAAAGTTACTTTGGAACTGTGGGTACACTGAGAACGGAATATCGTCAGTAATGTGTATAAGAGCAATTCGACGGGCAGAAAATAATGGCTTTGCGTGCGATTACAGTGCTTACGGTTACTCATAATGATATCCTCACCCCGAGACCTTAATGGATTAGGTAAAGAGTACTATATATTTATATTCTTCAAGACCTAACGTGTCTTTTCTACATTCATCATTCTGTTCCTGTAAGCACGTCGGTTTAGGAAGCTCGATTCACCGAACTATAGGACATATTTTTGGTTAATAACATATCTTGGTCTCCTTCGGTATCGGTATTCGTCCTCCTTCGGTATCGGTATTCATCAATGCAAATGATTGGATAACTATTTTGATATGCAGTATATTTTACCTAATATATTTTATACAAATGTATCCTTTTTGCAATGTAAGAGATAGTTTTACGTTTTCAATATGTGTATCTGCCCAACATTTAACTTAAAGCGGGAATTTCAGTTGCAAATACGAATGCTGGTGTAGAGTTCCTCTTTTCGATCCGTTGTAGGATATTTTTAAGGTGGATGGCAACAGGGTCACCTTCAATTTCACGGTGGGACATATAATAGGTGAATCGTGGTGACATAAGTAGTATGCCACCTGACAGTATTCAGTATTAATTTTCAAATTCTAATGTGAACACGCCCTAAGCGTTGTCAGAGCACAGCGATTAGTTGCAGTGATTAGCGCCAATCTCATCAATTAACCAAGTGATTTTGATCCAGGACGTATCTTATGCACTCGCGCTAAACCAGATTTATTCCCGCGGTTCATTTAGCAAGTGTAATCAATTTTGACCGGGTTCAATCTACTTTGGCCGGGTAATAAGGTGCTCTACACATAGTATATTCATACTTTTTTCATGTCACAGTAGAACCTCTAAAATAAAATTTTGAACTTTCTGTTGTATATTGACAGTACATGTACAATTAAGACAATAATTACATATACGTTAAAATTAAATATAACTTTAGTATGTAAGTGTTAGACACAAATTTTCGTAAATAGACAAATAAAAATATCTGAGATAAAAAACACAATTTATTCACGACCACACACCCACTTGTATGGAGAGTTTATCTTCGGTCTTTTTATCTTCTCTACTCTTCTAATAGCAAGCGGTCACCGTTGACGTCTAATTTGACTTGGATACTGTTATCTTGAATTTTTGTACTCCCTGATCATTAAGGTTTAATGTGGTGCATAATTTAATGTCTCCCGTGACCTCGCTGTAAGTAGCTAAAGCTTGTGAAAAACTTGGATTGGATGGAAGCTAGTCGCGCTAGCTTCCGACCTAAAGACATACGTGAATTAATCCAAGTTACAGTCAAACATAGTAAAACATAATTTAATAATTAGTGAAATTCACTGGTATAAAGAGATTATTAAAGTCAAATAAGTCCTGAAATAGTTCTATCATATCTACCGCGACGGTCCATTAATAGGCAACTCTAACTGCTGAGCTCGTGTTATGGGTTCGATTCTCCATTATTAATATTTGTGACATGAGTATTTGTTCTATGTATGAATGTATTGTACATATATTAATAAGTTGTGTAGAAAAATAATGACCAATTAGTTTACTTGATATAACACCCAGCGAGAGAAATCCAGATGTGTTGGTTAAAGCCTAGTTCACTTGCGCGCTAATGTCACTTTCTTACCTTATACGATAATTTAATATGCATTTGTTTTGCTTTTGATGTCGTGTTAAAAATGTAACCAGAATACGTATCGCATAGCTATCGCCAACTGCAGTTAGTATAATTTAGATAAATCACTAACTAACAGCTTATAACACCTTACGGATGACGTAAAAATAAATTGTATCCGGGTTAATGTAAAAGCACCCTAATACGGGTCAACGAGCCCTCCTTTATATCTTCAATAAGCCGGAGGCCAGAGAGTGACAACCACGCTTAATTTTCGGTCACTACACATATATGTACAGGTTTATGCCTATATTGTATCATTCAATTTGCCTCGTGTATATAAAGTTATAGTAATTCAATCATAGATGGCGCTAGGCGCTTTAATCACGGTATCTAGATATTGAACGCATCCGTGTGTATAGAAGTTGAGAATGGATGTTTTGAGGTTCGTAACTGCATGAGCGTACCAAAATCTTGTAGAATTTTTTTCAGCTACCTTGCTTAACGGCAATCTTCCATAGCGTAAAATTAAATTAATTCAATTAGTACCAAGTACAGTTCAGTCTAGAAGTTATTAAATTCTACTATGAAGCTTTCTATAAACAGTGGCGTTAGTTACTGAAATTATCGTTTTATTAAAGTAGACGCAAGTATTGCATTTTACGGAAATCTATCTTGTATAGACTTTTTAAAAATGTATAAAGTTATGATTCGTGGTTTTGTTGTAAGATTTTCAGAAAATTTTAAAATGCGAGTCGCTTCAACGTGTTCAATCAAGTCCTCGGGCTGTCGGATATTAAATTCGACCCCAAGCGGTGCAGTATTTATTGAGTTGTTCGGCAGGTACTCGAAAATGTACAAGATAAATATCTTTTAGGGCGCCGGACTACCTCTAAAAAGTTAGGTCACCCAAATGGCCTTTCTTATTAATTATTTATTAGTACATACTCGAACGTATAAGATCGGTTGCTACTTACCCTACTCTAATATAATTTACCTACAGGGTTTCATCTTCAAGATATCAGTTCATATATTACGTTTTAGCTCTGATCCACTCTCGCAAGTCATTATTTCCCATCGATATTACTTTGTATATATTGTTTGGCCTAGGCATGTTGAGAAATTGCTGCAGACACTAACCCAGTATTCAGACCAGACTTGGACCGACTTGTCATTTCAAATGCTGCTGATTTGCTGAGTTCCCAGAGCTTTATAGCAGAAGACTATTTACTTATGTTTTCTGACTTGAGGTTTCTGGTATACAAGAGTCTGGTACAGTTTTCAGTGGTAGGTCTTTGACTATTTTGTACAACTCATGTTTTTGGCCACCACGCTCATTAAGCCTTAATACAAGAATTTAGAACCAGCTTGCTGTTTAGTAACACATTATGTGGGCAGCAGGTTTGCTTGTCCTACAAATTACAAGATAATTCCTGGGGGAATAAACCGCGAGGCAGAGCAAGTAGATAACATGCGAATATGTAAATTAGGTTAGCATGGAAAACTATCAGCTACTTTGGAAACTTTCTGTAATATGTTGTATCTCGAAAAGTTTCACAGGCGTTGTATTCTTACCAGTTGCGAACTTCTCAACCCAGTAGTTCAAACTGGAAAGAAAGTAGCATGTAATCTGCTGAAAATACAGATACAGTCAAAGTCTTATTTCGAAGAATGAAAAAGTTTTAATGAAACAACTGCTCTTTTGAATGGACGTCTAGCGGTTTATTTTATTTCGAGCTAGAGAAACCCTGTAGAACAATGCACGCTGATGCGGAATGTATGCTGGGATTTACCAGCTTCGTACGGTTTCGAAGACTTAAAAAGCGATAGAAGGGAAGAAGATTTTGGTGATTGACTCCGAAATTCACAGGAGCAGTTTTGCGAAAGAAAATTATAGCATCAATTGCCATTTGGAATCTACGACTTGTTGTTGCACGATGGCGGTGTAGTCGTTATTAAGTTCCATTTTCTCTGCTAACACGATAGCTGGTCTTTAAAATTCTGATTAATCTAAAAGCGTTTGTGGTAAAACCATACTGTTAGGAACTGACATGAGATGAGGAAAAATTTTAATTATACGATTTGCAGTTTACCTACATTAGTTCGGGAGGTCCTGGATTCAAATCCCGAGTCGGGAACTATTGGACTTTTCTAACTTAGTATTTCTAGTAGTGACTAGGAATCTGGATCTGTGCCCGTTGTATGGCAATAGGCTCAACACCTTCCATGGGACGTAAACGTAATTGGTGAAACGAGGGAATGAGGTACACTCCTCCGCCTACCTTTTCAGAGATTACAGGCATGATTTAACGTTTAACTTAAACTTATTTTTCAATGATTGCCGATATAAATTTTATCTTCATGCATATGTTATACCTTCCATATATGTATATAGCTTCCATATATATACCTTCCATGTATATATCTAACTTCATTTATTTATTATAATCATTACTTAAATACGCATATACAGCATATTCACGCACTTATAGTGTTCACTAAAAAACAATATGCGTATTTTAAAGTAATATTTCAGACATCGATCTCCATAAATTTTATTCGTATTCCAAAACTTCGTCTTATTGTACGTTCACGGTGTTGTTTTGACGCTAGATTTACACACGTGTTTACTGCGAAACGTACGTACTTCTTTCCCGCGGACTTATTTTTGGAGCCCTATGACATAACGTCGCTTCTGGAAAAATGCAAATGGAGCAAATTTTTTTTATATTTTACGACAATACCTATAGTTACGAAAACTTCGCTTAATAACTATCACGAATTCATACTTTCCGTGTTTATTTAGATTAAGTTTTGTGTTCATTTATTTAATTACTGAACGTTTAAGGAACTAACATTACATCACTCTTATATTTCCCCAAAGGGTTAGACAGGAGAGTCTAAAAT
The DNA here is from genome assembly GCA_018244795.1 of Parelbella ahira ahira. Classification (NCBI taxonomy): domain Eukaryota; kingdom Metazoa; phylum Arthropoda; class Insecta; order Lepidoptera; family Hesperiidae; genus Parelbella; species Parelbella ahira. The sequence goes on along the minus strand of DWME01000119.1, from coordinate 1,707 downwards.
CCCAAGAAAAGACCCTGTTAGGGTTTATTGCTATATATTAGGCTCAAATCCACCGTGCTTCTGTTGGGAATATCAAGTTCGAAAAGTGCAATAATACTTTGTTTGGCCCGGGCATCGAATCCAGGAATTTCTGCTCGGCAGTTGGGCTTCCAACAACTAGACCAACGAGGCAGTCAACGATGTCGAGTCTTTAATAAATAGGTGAATAATGTTGTTTTGGAATGTTTGCTTCAATTTGTTAGTCTTAGTATTAAACTTTGAGTTCTCAATGCCTTTGAGATTATGCGTAAATTTACAGACTTTGTACCTGTAGAATGTGCTAGAAGGACGAATATTGTTTGCGTTCATAATTACTTATATGACCTTAGCACGGCGAGTGTGTACGCTTGGAAACATAAATAACGTCTATAGCATTTATTTCATGAGTTATTTCGTTTTGTTAGGGGATAATAAAATATATTAGTTGCAATCTGTGTCCTTTCCGAGGATTCAAGCTCAGTATGAATCAAATGACAATAAAATCGGCTCAATCGCTTTTACGTGCCCATGTACACACATACAACGCATTGATTTCGCGCTTTTAATAGACAGATTTGACTATTTAATACCAATCAACTGTTTTCACCACCTGACACTAGAGGGTGTCAATGTGCAGCAATTTTAGAACAGTTTTCCAAAAGTGCTTGTGTTTTGCGTTACGAAACTAATCGTCATCCATCGTCATCAGCCTCAGTCCTCTGCTGGACATAGACCCCACTGAGCGCCGTCGCGCCCCGTGTTCGGCTTGTAATAAAGCTAAAATTCATTAAATTAAATAAAATGAATAAAACAGTTCTAATACAATTTGGAGTGCATTTTTTTTCTCACTTCGCGAACTGTAGTTGCTCAATACATACATATTTAGGTTACATTGAATATGTAGGTACATAATACGAGTGTGTGCCCTTGAGACGTAGGTATGAAATGTATATTATGCATTCATTTTCATTACGGGAATATTGGAACATACAAAGGGCCGTGACCTTAGTTCTAATTAAATCAACTCAGCCTAATAAATAGGGTCAAGTGATGTTATGTTAGTGAGTAGGTATTAATATATCGCAGTGATTGATGGGAAATAACAATTCGTTCTAGAGGACATGTCTTTTGGTTTTGTATATCAAAAGTGTTAACTATTTTGAGTATAATTGGTTACAGTTATAAGAATACAACAACGTAACATAACGCCTATAATCGCCAAACGGGTAGGCAAAGGAGTATACGACCGTCCTATAGCATAAGAATACAGGTTTCAAGATATACTCTTCAAATGAGTAGTAATTGTACTCGGAAAATTTATAGTTGATCTTCCACTCCGGAGGTTTAGGATACGAATCCCTCTAACGTTTTAAATCCATGTAAGTTTCTAAGAATACACAATGGCTGCAGTCACGAACGAAAACATGAATAGATATCAATGATTCAGAGTTCTGATAATAATATTCATTAAGACAACTGCTGGCAAATCACCATCATAATTAAAAATAAATTGTGCTCTATTCAAATGCTGCCTACCATTCGTTTTTGAGTTTTAACAATGCCGGTGTGTCGAACTATTTAATTTTATAATTCATAGTTTATAATAAAAATTAAAAAAACTTGACTGTCTCGTTGGTCGAGTGGTTGAAAGCGCGACTGCCAATCCGGAGGTCTTAGGTTCAAATCCCG
>DWME01000118.1:0-45656 GCA_018244795.1 Parelbella ahira ahira | reverse complement strand
ACCATCTATGAGAGGATAGTTATAAATCTCAGTAAAATGCACCCCACGCTTTTACTCTGATTTGAATTATTTTGTTTGTCTTTAAAATTATTTTCTAGTTTTTAGTTTGATTAGCAATAAAAGCGTGTTTTTTAGTTTTTTTAAACAATTATTTTTTAACTTACGTTGGGCGGAGATAGGGGCCCGGCCCGTGCCGGATTTCACTCCCACCCTTGCTCTCACCCCAATTCAGGCGGAGCCATTCGGGCTCGCCACCAAACTCGGTAACGCTGTAGAGGCCATTAGGGTCAACAGCATTAGACAATTAGAAAAAAAAAAAAACTCACAATTATAAAGCAGATAGAATATATAGGCGGAACCTATGTCCCTCTAGAGATTTAGCTCGTCGTCATCGTCGTTGACGATTCGAACCGCGCGTTTTTGCACGGAGTCAATTGAACTAAGCTGATATTACGGCGCGCACTGTTAACGTGTACTTTATAATTGACCTATAGTGTATACTTTACAGTTAGTAAGTGTGTCCCTTATGGATATAACAAGTTTAACTGCGACTTTCTTTGTTAAAACACTCTATGATGGGACAACAGTCTGCGCGTGGGCCTTCGCAGGCCCAAAGCAGTATTTATTTATCCACAGCTGTAGTATCCTGTGTATTACAAAAGCCTCATTTTAATTACTCTATAACTCATTTCATCTTCTATCATCCTGACTGCCTCGTTGGTCGAGTGGTTGGAAGCGCAACTGCCTCTAGGGAGGTCCTGGATTCAAATCCCGTGTCGGGCAGCGTTGGATTTTTCTAATTTAAAATTTCTATTAATGATTCGGATTCTGTATCTGTGCGTGGTGTATGGCAATAGGCTCACCATCTTTTCCATGGGACGTAAACGTAACTGGTGAAACGTAGGTGTGTACCTACTACACTTCTCTGCCTACCCCCGAGATTACATGCATGATGTCACGTTCATATCATCCTATTGCGATAAATTGGTGACTATAATTGCATTGAACTACGACATGAATAAAAACCCGAAACTAAGGTATCGCAAGATTTCGTAAATTATTCATCGATGAACGTATCGATGAAATCGAAGTCTTCGAAACCGAGAAATAGTATTTAGAGAGAGTAATTGACAAACAGTATCTTTATGCCTGTAACTGACTAACAATATCTATAGCGTTATCCGAAAACGGCGATTCTCAATTATACAAAAACATTTTTTAGTGAACTCCACAGCATCGCCTGTAATTTTTAAATTTTCTCACATTACACGGTATTGTAAATAAGAAAATTGTAAAGAATTGTATTGTAAAGAAGTATAAACTCACAAATAGAATTTCAAGTAATTTGTCTGTAAAATATTGATTAGAATAATATTACGAATTTTCGTAATACCTTAGAAATGGCTGAAATTGACCGCTAAATTTCTTCCCGATCTTTGGTAGTTTTTGTCAATCTAGCAACATAAAACTATTAGCGCCCCTACTAAATGCACAGAAAAAAATGTCACTCTATATTAAAAACATAACGACAAAAAATAATTAAAATATAAAATTGAAATTAAATTAAAATTTTAAAGTTCGATAAAGTTCGATAAATGGAAAAGAACACAGGCTTCATATTCACATGATTTTTTTTTTATAAATACAGCGACCATAACTCAACCGATGATTTTGGGTCCCAGTACATCATAAATAATTATATTGCAAAATGGTGGGTTTTTCTTTCACATAACCATATTGATTTAATTAGCGACAGGTTGTCCTCGTACTCTTTCATAAATAAGAATGAAACGTATACCTTTTTAAAAATAATAATAATTAAATATAATGCCGGTAAAAGTTATGAAAATAATACTGGTAAAAGATTAAGTTTAATGTTAAGATAGACCATGGGAACAATAAACAATAATAATTTTAATGTAACATAAACCTGTGTTATTTTGTAATCTATGGTTAGTTCTGTAAGAAAAAACAATATGGCGTTCTCCTTTCAAAAGCGAATCTAGTGACAAGTGACTAGTTCTGATTTCAGTTTTATTTCCAAAAACAAAAACTATTAAATTAATTTTTAAAGATTTTGTTGTAGCATATTTAGTGCTTGTTGAAGATCGAAAGTATTTAGCTGAGGTCGCTCGCAGGTAAACAATGAAGAGAAAGGTCATTGATCGTCGCTTAGGGTTTCCAGGAGGCACGGCAAATGGCGTCGCAGAATTTGTGAGTAAGGTTATTGCATTATACGGATGATGTTCGCAGGCGTGTATCATGTCGTGGCGAGAGCGGAACGAGAGGTCGAGATGGACCGAGGGTCACGGGCGTGGTCGCTCGCCCGTGTGGGAGATGCGTCGAAGCTCCAGTGCGGAGAGGAGCCGTTCTCCTGCGCGAGACCGACACCGCGACCGTCGAGAGCGGCACGACCGGTACGAGCGCGAGGACAGGGACCGAGACAGGGAACGCCGCGACCGTGAGCGGTATGAGCGTGAGGGTGAGCGTCGCCGCGACCGATACGACAAGTCTCGAGATCGCGAGCGCGATCGGATTCGCGAGCGCCGCCGCTCGTCTCCACGCCACTTCGACGACGATAAAGATGTCCCGAATGCGCCATCTCCTCCGAGTATTAGTGGGGATATTGACAGAGACCAAAAATCGGTCGTGAGCAGTCGTTCCACTAGTAGGGAACGAGAATCTAATCTTAGCTATGATTCCAAGTATGACAAGGATAAAAACGACGATCAGGCTAATGGCACCGCTGGTGATTGGTTCTGTAAATGCGGCTCGTACAACTTCAAGCGGCGGCAGGTATGTTATAGGAGAAACTGCAACGGTAAGAGATCTGAGGGTACCATCTATGGCAATGATGTCGAGAGGGGAATCCTGACTGAAAACAAAGCAGGTATTACAAAGCGCTTACTGTTCAGAAGATTGGATGCACTCACAACAGAGGAGAATATCCTTGATGCTATTAAAGAAAGATGCTCAAAGTCAATGTTGGACTCTATGGCTGGGATAACAATAGGTCGGGAGACCTTGACCGGTGCATCTAAATGTTTAGCGTACATAAATTTTAATTCAATTGCCGATTCTGCTTCTGCTCATAATGAATTATCAATGTTACAGCCACCTCTTAAAATTGATGGACGAGAGGTACTAATATCTTTTTATAACGAACCACAAAAGGCGCCAAAGTCCATGCCCCCACAAAACCAACCAGATTATAATGTTTACTGTACTCAAATGGCTAGTTATAATGTTTCAGCTCAGGCTCTGTCAGAAGCAGATCGAGTTAATGCTGCAGCAGCAGTTGCTCAATCTGCTATTTCAGCTGCACAAGCTCGGCAGGTAACATGGTCACCACAAACAGCACCAGTTTTTACTCCCTCCACTGCCCAACCAACACCAACAGTAGCTTTGCCCACTGGAGATGGAAAAACAGTGTATACTGCTCCCGATGTAAGAACTTTTTTGTATGATGAGACTTCAGGGTATTATTATGATCCTGCTACAGGGTTATACTATGATGGTAACACCCAGTATTTCTACAACAGTCAGACAAATCAGTATATGTATTGGGATGCAACTAACTCAACATATATAGCTGCAACACAGAACCAGAATGGAGAACTAAGTGTGCTGGCAAGTGAACAAAATCCACAGAACAATGAGGTGAAAGAGCCTGAGGAAAAGAAAAAGAAAGACAAGGAGGATAAAGTGAAAGTGGCTAAAAAGATAGCAAAAGATATGGAGAGATGGGCTAGAACATTAAATCAAAAGAAAGAAAATGCTAAAAGTAATATTGTTATGGAGCAAGTGTTAGACACAGGAACTAGTAAGGGCTCGGCAGATATTGGTTTCTCTGTCTTAGGTGCTGGGCCTTCCTTGACTCATGTGAGGGAGATGTCCCCATTGCTAGAGTCAACAGAAGATTTTCTGTTGAAAAAAACTGAAGCTACAATGCTTTTTGATGTTGATGAAGGTATAATAGATTGGGCAAAGTTAACTTGCATCTTATGTAAGCGGAGATTTCCTTCAGTTGAAGTTTTAACTAAACATAAAAACATGTCAGACTTGCATAAACAGAATTTACAGGAATTTAGAAAAAAGAATGAATTGCTGCCACCCATTAACGGGTATAGGGACCGAGCTGCCGAAAGGAGGTTGAAGTTTGGTGAAGATGAATTGCCAATAAGAAAGAGATATGAACCTCATGATGCTCTATTATCTCACATGCATTCCCAACCTCCACCATCCGTAGTGGACACAATTGGTGGGAAAATGTTACAAAAGATGGGTTGGTCAGAAGGTCGGGGGCTTGGCAAGGAAGAGCAAGGGAGGATAGCGCCCATTGAGGCGGAGCAGAGACCAAGTTTGGTTGGATTGGGGCAGAAACGAGGCATTTACACACCGACACCTGGCCTGACATACAGAGACACAGTAAAGAAACTCATGATAGCTAGATATAAGGAAGTGGTTGGACAAGAGGATGGCAAATAGGTGGGTCTAGTTTTGCTATTTTGGTAACTAATTTTTTATTTTTCAGGTTGGACTATTGAGGTCAGTAATTTGATATAACAAATATGTGTCCCTGGTGGAAAAGCAATTGATGGTATTATTCTGAATACCTGTATATTCAGTTGGGTAAATTCATGCCAGTGCTGATAAATCAAGTTCTCTAGTCTTTCCTCATGACAGTTTAAAGATTAATTTCTGGTATGCATCTTTAACTGTACAAAGTTATTTGTTTTTTTGTGATTTAGATATCAGTTGAAATAATGTTAGATGAAAACATTCTGAGGAAAGAAATATAAATATCATACAACTTACAGTAAAGTGGTCTAAGGTTTCCGATGTCTATGAATCATCTATACTCAACTATGTCCTTAACCCTCTTCCTTATAAGCTGAGACCTGAATCGGATATTGGAGCTATAGACGAGTTGATGACTCTTAATGCTTACCTTGATAATTAATTTAATACAGTAAAACTCGGTTGTGGGCTTTTATTACAGACACAATCATAAAAAAGTACATTATGCCTATGTGCATACAACAATGCAACAATGAACATATCATATAAAATTTTTGTGAATGAAAAAAATACATATCTACTTTAATCAATGGGATACCATGCAAATGGTGTCATTGTTATTTTTAACCTAATACATATTTGGTATGTTGGGAAAATATCAAGTCAATTTAAGGAAGACAACTTGTGGAATATCTTGAGATTTCAATTAGCCAGTTGTCAAAAGTGTTTAATTATTTAATTCATGTAACATTTTGCAGTTGATCTCTTACTGTTTCTATGCAGTCTACATCATGTGTATGTTCATTGACTGCAATCACAATGTATTATAATAATGTTGAATATGACTGAAGCAATACATTGCAAACCATTACAGTGAATATGTACTTGAATGGAATATATAGAAAAAGTGATAAAAATGGCGTCAGTTTCATATTAGCCTTATCATATATTGACATGACGATAAGGCATGAAGATGACGTGGATGTGTCATACAAGGTAACAGGGTAACATATTTTTTACACAAATCTAATCTTTTGATTCTTATTTTACTGCAATAGATTTGGTGGTGCAAGCTTCCCACTGGCCTCACACAGATGTGCCTATCACATTAATGGTGAGTTTTAACTGCCTTTTATCAATTCCAACTAATGAGCTCTTTTACAAGTGAAGACCAGGTAATCACTAAGGTTTTAGATTGCAGCGAAGATTTTTATTTATTCCTCCCCTCTTGTTGCTTTGTGTTGCAGAAATGTTTTAATTGGAAAATAATAATATTGGTTGGTTTTCACTGATTGTCTACAAAATTATATTTAAACTGTTTATTTCTGAAATCAATTTCTCTTTAGATGCATATATTTATCCATTACCTTTCAAAAAAAAACTGCATTTTCTAGAACATCTGCCTGCCTATCCATGAACCATCTACCAATCAATAGCTTTAGTTTAAAAATTACCTTTTATGTCCAGTTCTTTGTTATACTCTCATAATATAGGAAGGCTATTGAATGGTTTGGAATAGTGCTGGTATGGATGTGAGATTTTCTACAGTCACTAACTTAAATGTTATGCCATTGTGGTCTATTTTTTGTAAAATATTCTTTTTCAGTAAATGTATATAATATGTATGTGTATGGCTCACGCTAATATATTGCAAATCAGCAGAAATGTAAAATTTTGGTAACAAACAAGAAAATATTTTGGACCCTTGTTTTCTATTTTTGGCGTTTAGTTTTTATTAGCGGTAAGAACATTGTACTGCTAGTTGTTGATGTGTTTAAAAAACCTTTTTATTTATTTGCAAATGTATTTTTTTATTTTATGAAGTGGGGGTATTTTTCGCTTGAAGAAGAAATTCTAAGGGTGTTTCCTAACTTTGCCTAAATTTTCTCCTGATTGTGAGGTTCCAATGGTGATATACTTTAAATTTTTTTGTGAAAACCGCTCAGTTTGTTCCCAACCATAGGTATAAATTTAGCAATGGGGCTTAGAATGAACGAGGTACAACCCTCGAAGAAGAAGCGTACCAACATGGACTTAGTATTAACTGTAAAGACTGTGGCACTGACCAGCTGTGATACGACTGTGATATTTAGTGTGTGTGATGCGAAGAAACGGTGAACATATCGATTGACTATACAGCTGTACTGATGAGTTTGACCATTTACGTTACAGAAACTACAAACGTCGGCGGCCGGACTGCGTGCCAAAACAAAAAATATGTTATTGTTACACTTAGCCCTTTTATATACTCCTAGTGTACATAGGTAGTTCTCGTTTTAAAATACAATACAGTGTATTGTGCTCCGTCAATAGAATCGGTAGAAGATTATGATTGTTTTTTCACTTGAGAACCAATCCTTTTAATGACATGCACTGCTATAGCGCAAGGTTCCATTGCTAATGGAATAATACATAATTTTATGTCGTGATTCCGTCTACAGAAGTTTTGGTTTATAGAGCTTCACGTGTGTTATGAATAAATTGTGCATGTACTCGTGTCTTTGATACAGCCAAATAGCCGGCTGATGTGTCACTTAAGCTTCGTGCGCGCGCTTCGAGCCCATCAGACATACTTTCTGCTAATCGTCTTTTATATTTACTGAATGTATAAGTGTCCCAAATTTTGTTGGACGTACCAAATAATTGAGGCAAAAATAAAAAAAAAACACATTTACGTTTCCTTCGCTGCTTTAGTAAAACTATATTGTTTTTCGAAATATAGGTTTAATTACTTCATTACATTTAATGTCTTCCTCATGGGACTGTACAAATATCATTCCGTCGAAATGTTGATGTTTTAAAAAGTTGTGTGTCTCCGAATTACTTTTTGTATGTGCAATGGGAGGTGTCATATCAATCCGCTTTTTGGTTTCATTAAAGGTTGAAATCCTCTATTGAAATACATGTTTTGAATTATTAGGCTCTTAATAAGTTCCCTATATATTTATATCCTAAACTGAATACTTATATGTCGAATGTTATACTGAATTCATTGTGTAATAACACGTTTATATTATCTAATAAAGTTATATTATAATAAGTACTTTGTACCTATCGTACGTTGTTCTATAGTACTTTAGTGTTTTAAAAATACTCATTCTAACGCGAGTAAATACGACTTAGTGTTATGCATAGTTAATATTTTTATATTTTTCTATTAGATTTGACCATAATAAGAGTTAGTCTTAAGGTTTTCTGATAATCGATAAAGCCTGTCCTAAAGTTATTCAGTTAAGTGTGACCTGCAATGGACGTTGTTTAAAGCTTACGAGGAAATAACAATTTGCATTTAATTAGTAAAAAGCACAGTTGTTTAGCGCGTATAGCGCTTGTAGATTATACTTATTGTCTAAAAATCCGTAACATCACGCCTGTAATCCCCGAATGTATAGGCAGAGGAATGTAGTACACTCGCACGTTTCACCAGTTACGTTTAAGTACCATATGTTAATCTTCACATGGAATATTGTTGGTTCTCAGTAACAAAAGTAACACTATATTTCTGAACGTAGGTATTCGAATAGTCTTCTGCTGTTTTAAGGCTGTATATAATGGTTGCTAATATTAAATAAAACAGGTTATTACTGAAGAGATTTTAAAAATTATAATTGTCATAGTATTTTTATTTTATGGAATTATTGTTAGACTATATTAATATAGAAATTTTCTGTTACTGTTTAATGGCGGTAATAAATCTATTATCTAGCGCATGAAGAGAATTCTTATGAATTTATATTTGGGCCCAGGATACTTTGTAAATAGTTGGCGAGTTTAAAGTTAGTTATATATTATATTAGAGAGAAGAATCCTGTAGTATTAAGTTTATATTGAAATCTAAAATATATTATTATTTATAATTTACTCGTTTTATTTAATCAGATATTGAATACAAATTTAAAATAGAAGGAAAAATGTGCATGGAGCTCGAACACGATAGAAAAACTGCTGGTTATAATTGGATGGAAATATTTCTATGACATATTGTTACCGTGGAGCAAAGATTTAGTTAATGTTAGGAAACAAAATAGCCCTAGAAACATGGAATTTATAATCAATATATAATATTTATAATCTGCTCAACAAATTCGACCTATGTCATACAGGTTGTTTTAGCAGCATATTTGTTTTGCTGCTCTTAGGTTTTAATTGAATTATAGGCAAATTAACTAGTACATACTATTTATAAGTAGGAAAGGTAAAGTACGGCGAACTAATTCACAAAAATATCATAAATTGTGTGATCATAGTGCGAAAAGTATATACGGCATCACCTTACAAAAAGAAAATATATTCCATAGTAATTTTGTGCCATCTATTGCAACTCTATCCAACATGTATTTTTACATCTTTAGAATAGATGTTTCACTTAAAAAATATTTAATAAAAACTAATAAACAAGTACAATTAGTGCTCCTATAAAGCATGTTTCATATAAAATAAAAGTGTGTTAAAAAGTTCCCTGTACTACTGGAGATTTATAGTAGATAAATAAACAAGAATTGGTTATCGATTTTAATTAAATTATTTAACTTCCTCGATATGTAGAATATCCGAAAGGTGTGATCAGTAAAGGGATGTGATAATGTTCGTCTTCTTTGGTTTTGAAAACAATCTGTAATAAAACAGGATAACATTCAATGTTTTCGTTGAGATGGGTTTAATATACATTACGCATAGTAAAAAAAATGTTTTACCTCTACAAAGGGATATAAAGTTTCCTTTCCCTCTTTCGCGTAGTAATCGCCAATATCAAACTTCAATTTGTATGTTCCTTCGGCCATGGAATCCTTCGAGAACGGAAATTGCACCCTCCCGTCGCTAGATGTCACTGTATTATGCCACAGTGTCCATGTTTCATTTTTCTTTTTAGATAATTCAACGAAAACGCCAACTGCCGGTCTTCCGACAGAAGTGTCTAGAATATGCGTCGAGAGGATAGGTCTGGACATTATTGACGTGTTAGTCTTTTGAATCATTCAATCGTATTGACGGAGAGCCTGGTCTGAGGTCGAAGAAGCAGTAAAGGCAGGGTCATAATGCTCCGTTTTAATATTTTATTTGACGCTACGTAACATGTTACTTGATCCGGTAATAAGTAAAACATAAATTAGGCAAACAAAAACGTTCTATTTTTGTCAAATTAATGTATAATTAGTATGTTACTTCGTTATTCCTTACATATATTCGTTTAATTACATTCCGTTTATATATTTCTGTCACCCATTTACGTAAACCATACTATTATTTTTATTGTGAGCAAACCTTAGCTTGCGGTGTTGATAAGACAATCTGTAGGTATGTTATGGAGAAACATTTTGTTTGGTTACAGAATTTACCTACAGATAAGACTTACTCAAGACTTATTATAATTTCGAATTACAACTATAAATTACTGTTACTATGAATTGGTAATAAACAAACCTTTTAATCTATAATTTAATTTTAAATCTATTACATACTTCTATTGCGGTAGCTGGCGGACAGGAAAAACAATTTTATATGAATATTTCTGTACTTACATTACATTGTCTTAATTAATGTATTTGTAGAGCGTGTTAAATACATCGTAACAAGCGCTTGGTGTATAAATATATATTTATAATAAACATAAGTTTTAGTATTATTTGAAATTAAATTAATAAACAGAGCCGTTCTCATTTCATTTATTCAATTTTATGTTCCACGGATAATGATAAACTCTCAGCCAAAATGTAGTCTAGAAATCACGAATTTTTAATAAGCTCTATTAATTAATCGGCCGTCTACATGTACCAATAAAACCTAATCAATGCCTTCCGAATGAAGATCGAGAATTTTCTTTTTGACGAAATTCTTTTTGATGTAGACGTCAGGATGCAAGACATCTTTCCTCGCGCTCTGTTCGAGCAGTTCGTCTACAATAACATTCGCACCAGTTTTGCCTTTTAGTCTTTCGTCGTAAGTAACAATATTTATGCTGGGTTCTCCATGTTTGGTGTAGTCTATTCTCCACACTGAGTTTTCTGGTTCCGCTTTATACGAAAGATGCTGGTGTTTTCCCGCGACAGGCGTATCTGGTGCTTCGACGGACATTGATAACTTCTCCTCAGAATAATCGCCGAAGTTCTTCGTGTTTCTGACCTTGTCTTTATATTTCACTTTGTGTGGGTAAAACTTGCGAAGTTTCTTCCTGCCGTTGTAAACCGCTGTCCGCTTCGTCTCCTTGCGTTTGATTTTTTTTGTGTACTCTTGTGGTTTTTTATCTATCTGTTTAACGGGTTTTGTCTTTCTACGCTTCTTGTTGTGTTTGTTGAAAATGCCCGGGTCGCGTACTTGCAGAAAGTTAGATAAATCTTCGCTGTTGATGGTTGGAAATAAAGTAAGGCCAGCTGACTTGGTGGTTCGGTCTATGGACATCTTCTTGTTGTTTATTTGCTGTATAGATCTCTCTATCAGCTTGTTTAGCGTTTTATCATTTGTTATCATGTCGCAAGGAATGCTTGGGAAGTTTTTGCATAAAACATTTTGCATTAAAGACATCACATTTTCTGGATTTTGCTTGTTACTCGATTTCGATTCCGACGGCAGGTTGTTGTCTTTTTGAAAATTGGACACCATTTTGGTTATAAGTGCGTTGTTCCTTAATATTTTGGCTTCGCAATTAATTAACAAAATTAAAGTAATTACGATGGATTTTATACTATACAGCTTCATATTGAGTCCAGTCTCATAACGGCTCGTGATGACTGCAACGAGATAAAGTGTTAAAGTAGTGTTACCGCCGTTATGTAGCGTGTTTATTTTATTGTAATTAATAATGTAAATAGTTATTTCTAATGAGCCGGGCCTCTACTAATTAGCGTCCGCGTCTTTACTTTTTTCTTTCATCTTTCTTTTGCGTTTTGCCCATAATTCACAACCTGGACATGTGATTTGGGAATTGCTGAGCACATATTCTAGCACCGTCTCCGGTACTGGCTGCGGGTGGCTAGGACGTGCAGCTGTGCCCTCTGCTGTTTATGGTTGCCGCCCTTACTTTATAATAAAGTATTGTAATATGTTATTTCGAGTAAATGTACTCTATACTTTATAATAATAATAAATACACAAAAATAGTTTATTTCGTATGATTTGATTTCTTTGGGATTTTAAAAAGTTTTGTTGTAAGCATTTATTCGTTAAACGAAACTATCAATTGATGTTGAATTGACAGGTCATTAGGGCCCCGAGCTCGTTTCTAATAATGTCTGAACGAACGGTTTTCTGTAGATTTATGCTACTGAATACTAATGAACCTACTGTAAGTAGGTACTGTAACATACTACTAACATATCCTAATCTAACCTAAGCTAAGTTAACCGAACCTAACCCAACCCAACCTAACCTAAGTAACTTTTATTATTTATATATTAACAAAGCCTTAGGAGTAGCCGATTAAATTGTTTGATTTTAATAATATAAACTGGTTATTTACACTTGGTAATGTAAATTTAAAGAGCAATGTTGAATTTGATAATATTGTTAGGATAATCGAAAATTTCAGTCTGAAAAAACATATTGTAGATATGGATTATTTTTATGGAATAATTGCTCTATTAAACAAACTTTACAATCAGATTTATATTTCTAAGGGTTTTGTTAAACTATCAACTACAAATAAATGGCAGAGAGTATTTATAAGATTGATGATAATTTTATTTGATTTTGATTATTGTCTATTTCCGCCACGTCAACATTCTCAGAAAGAGTTTTTTCTGTAATGAATAGCAAATAGCGAGACGCAAGAAATAATAATATCGAAGAAGAATGGCATCGACGAATTTGATAAAAAATAAAGTGCTTATATATTTTAATTTAAATATAGAGTGTAAAGAGGCTGTGCCCTTTTTAATAGGGATCGTAATTTAATACAAAGTGCAAAAAAAAGGATATGTTTTTAAGTATCGGAAGTCAAATATAAATTGTATTTTATTTTGAAATTATTTACCCACTTTTTGTTCTTACCTTTAATAATTGATGTACTTTAATTGGAAAAAAAGGTGGCAACCCTAGTGCTGTATAACAGGGTGACACCATATAAAACCGAAGTGGACTGGGGCACCTAAGATAGATCTTGGAAGCTTTTATACCGCGAATCAATCTGAAATTCATAATTTGCCTTATTTTAACCACTGTAGGTTGATACGGTTTTCATCGGTATTCATAGGTACTTTACGTACGGTTATCATACTTATTGCATGTAATAATGACCTCATTTAATCGCCTATAGATTTAAGAGATTTTCAATAACCAATATGTTTATGTTATATTATGTGATGCTTCCCATTAGTAAAATATTTATTTGTACGTAGGTAAGTATTATTATTATTTTGTACGACGAGTATAGAGACATATATGTATTAAAAATGAAATTCGATATCTATACATTATTGGTAGGTACCTACATAACGTAATTTAAAATATGCATTCGCAAAATTTTACCCCAATTCTGTCGCTAAACATTATTATTGTTCTCGCTTACATTGCTGTTTTCCAGTTGAAGGGGATTCCTGGCGGACGTTCTCAAGGACAATTCAATTTATCCATCATGGATGATAATGTATCTGTGATTGATTCACCCACAGTTTGATTGCAAATTTAGTGACCCGTGTAGAGATCATTTGCTAGTAAGTAAAGGTTAAATCAATGTAACATACCTTTTCTGCAGTTATTTTATGTGTGATATACCTATGGCTTCTGTTGGTTAACTGTGGGTTCAATTAAAAGCATTGACGGAAGTAGGCGTCGACTTCTCAAAACATGCACAAATGTTTATAAAATATGAACATTGTTTGTGCTTATCACACGTGACCGTTATTTTGGATAAACATGATGTGACACTGCGTAATAAGTTGATACATAGTTATGGAATTAAAATTTTCACAGTGTAGTTTAAAATTTACATAATATAAAATTTACATTTTGTACATATTGTGTGTATTACAAAATTTCGAAAGAATGCCTTATTTATAAAGCCTTTATTGCTTGCAGAATGCGTTAATAAAGTAGACATTTTTAATTACATAAAGTTGGCATTAGATTTGAATTATTTACCGTAAATTGTGCCATCTAGAACAAACAGTATTTTAATTTTGTATTTATAGTAAATAGCGCTATCTAGGTTGTCAAGCATCAAACTGAAAAACTGCCATCTTTTATCGAAAAGGTGTAATAAATTGATTGTTTTGCATTACGTATCTACTTCATAATAGATGGCGCTTGAAACCAAAAATTAACACCAAAAATTTGAAATACTTTTATCAGTTTTAACTGAAGTTTAGCGTTGCATTAAAAATATATCAGCCAAAACACGTTTCGTTAACAAATAGTTGAGTAATTTATTTTGACCTAAATATATATTTAATCTAAATAATATGTATTTAGTTACTATTGCTTTAAAAAGAAATACTTATATTAAAACTAAATAATTTTGTGTAAAAAAAAATTGAACATAACCATTATGTTTAACTTACAAATACTATTCTGCCTCGGGGATCTTTAATTTATTTAATGTCACCAAATGCTAAGCAAAGATTTGAGTAAGTTCTTTGATCAACAATTAGAGCTTAGCCTGACTTCGAATACATATCAAGACGACATAGCCACCGCCATATAACCGCTATTGTTGTACAAATAGACTTTCCAGAAAGATCAAGTTATAATGGAACTAAATTATACTTTGACAAATCTTGTTTTACGCTTGGCGTGCGTTCACAGTCTCTACCATCCGACCAGCTTTGATTTGCTTTCTACAAATATAACGATACTGCAGTTTTAAACTTTATTACGTTAAAATAAGTATGACTTTATATTATTACGCATTTTTGAAACGAAAACATAAGTTTGCAAGCTTGTCCTCAGGCAAAACACTCAGAGATAGAAATCTTGTTAAAGGAAACGTCTTTTTCAGCTTCCATTGTCTACAATTACTGGCTTTGTGGTCTGAAACGTATTCCTTCTCTTTTTATAGTAGAGTCAACGATATTTAGCTATCCCGTTCTTGAGCCCACTTTTGAAATTCAATTTGAGATTTCCGCTCGCTCCAACTTTTGTTGCGACGTTTTCTTTCTATCTTTTTTATTATGTTTTTAATCTGTGAACGTCACTGTCACTAAATAAAGTGAGAACATATGTCAAGTTTTATTTCCTCAACGTAAATACAACTAAATTGAACATTTAATTTTTTTTTTAATAAATTGAGAATGTTTTTGTTACAATGGGAGCTTTAGTTCTGGATATGTGTAAGTAAATCTACATGAATATATGTTTATAAACACATGTACATACATATATACGTAGTTAATTATGTGTCTGGTGACCATAGCGTATGTGTTCTGCTTACATTGTGATCAGATGGCCGATGACCTGTCCAACGATATTATAATATTGCCACTGAAGGATGAACTGTAAAATAAAACTAAAATTGGAAAATAAGACCCAATTATAACGAAATGTAATTGAAAGCAAGACGTAGTGAGTTGTTTCATATTTAGCCGGCGGTGCGATGTCTCCGGGGCCGATAATGGCAGAAAAGATGGATATTATTGCAGTTTGCGGAACTTCTTGGCATCTGGGGAATGCTCGCTCGCCCTCGGCATCTCCAGGGTTGTCGCACAATATTTATAGCGAAATCTGAAAATAACTGTGTATTTCTGATGAATAAGTACGAGGGGTTTTTATAATAGGTACTCCCTAAAATCGTAATAATTATCTAAGTAGATAGTCATAGTTTAAAATATTAACAACTTCTGCATTATTTGCACTCCTAAACTAACTTACTAATTAATGAATTATAATCTGACTCATCAAATATTTACTGAATACTTTCTCGTTGGGCGGTTGAGGAACAGTTTCTTAAAAATGATTTAAATCAAAAGCTATGCAAAATATTACCATTGTGTTAAATTAGCGATTACCAAAAATGGCTTATATACTTCAAGTGTGTGCAATTCAATGTTGCCAGTAACAAACAAATATCCACCGCGTGAGGAACTTGTTCTATTTTATTAAATATTTAAAACTATAGTGCCGGTAATCACACTCGTTAACGGTGTTAATTTCGATAATACGTAGAGGAATGAAATTCGATTTGCTAGTACCACTCCACTCCCACTCCCTACGAGTTAATTTGTTAAAAATATAAACAAACAATTATAAAAGATATTTACCATCAACAACAAAAATATATTTACGTTTCACATATAGGGTAGGTACCAACACACATGTTTGTAAATGCAGTATGGAGGTGATACAAAAACTTGCCCGTTAAATACTTTGAGCTTCGTAACGGTGAATCGGATAATTATAATAATATGAGAAAAATGAAAAAAAAAAAACAAAAAAAATCCGATTTTTTTTATTTCCCTTGGCAACCTTGCGCCGAGGCGGTAGCTGACCGTCCCTTGGCAGTTAGAAAGAAATAAAAAAGTAATAAAACGCAAACGCCGTAAAGGGTTCCACCAACCCTAATTCTTAACCCTCCGAGGAATTATTTGCAGAAAAACCGCTACTATTTGCATAGCATTTATCATGTTATGGCTGTTCAGTTTTGGGCAAGGGATTGGGGACTTTTTTTGATAATAAGTGTATTTGCAGGTGACGACCGTGACCCCTTGGTGACCACGACGCGGTGCGGGGTGGCCGTGTGGCCCCAGGGTATATCTTATGGGTTTCCTATGAACTCGTCTTCAATTCTTAACGTTCATGTAGACAGGTTATTTAGGTATAATTAACTGAGCATGTTGACAAGACAAGCTGCTGCAGGAGAATAATTTATACCATCCATAAAGTGATGCGATAGGTGAACCTGGCGGCCGGGCTGAGGGTTGTAGGTCGATTCCAACCTTCACCAAATATCACTTTGTGACGAGCATTAGCATTTGTTTCAGATAGAAAAGGTATGCCTACTTTGGTATCAGTGGGCTGTGTGTGGGTTGTTCCACGGAGGTATTTGTCTCTATCCCAATATTGTTTGCACGTCAATCCTACACACCCTCTCAATAAGAGAGGAGATCCATATTCCAACAGTGGAATGAGGTAAGGGTCGATTATTATTATTATCATCCTACAGATATTTTTATGTCTACTTTTCAAATAAAAGACACCAAAGTATTGCTAGACGCAAGAAAGAGTGCGGAGGCACCGCATCTGATGCCTGGACAGAGAAAGCACCTTGTCAAATTAAAAAAGAATTGCGATTGCATCTAGTGGTTCTAGAGTTGCAGAGATTGTTCCACGCTTAGTGGCTGTTTAGTCATCATTGATTATTTAAAATTTTGATCAAAGTTACCCTCAAACATACGTCCCATGGTACTGAGTCTATTGCCATACACCGGACACAGATCCAGGCTCCGAGTTACTACTAGAAATTCTATATTAGAAAATTCCAATGGTACCCGACCCGGGATTCAAACCCAGAACCTCCCGATCGGTAGTCGCGTTTGCAACCACTCAACTAACGAAGCGGTCTATAGTCTATAATATTATCTATGTTCATTTAGTTATATGCGTGCTAGTTATAAAAAGAACTAAGTATAAATTAGGTAGGTACAGGAAGCAAAAATACGTAGTCATTATAATTGGATATTGTGGATAATTTTAAATAATATGATAATTTGGACGAGTAACGCTCTATACATTGTAGAATATTCATACAATACCAAACTAAATCTTCAGACCTAGCAATATGACAGCTCGAGATCCACTACAATAAACAATAAAACCCAAAGATAAGATTTCGCAACTTTTTTTATGCAATTATCGAAACACTTATAGGAATTCGAGTCTTCACGTGATGCATTGTGAGGAATATTAATCTGACAGTGAAGCCACAGCCATCCCTCAAGCCCCACGTGCTCGGGGGTAGGTTGTTTGCGCAATTTGCGATCACACGCCTCGGTGCACGGTGTAGTGTAGCCTTAAGCAATGTTAGTTCGCTTCGCAGAACTCGATGGTTACTTGGAGTGGACCAAGTTTTTACGTTGAAATTTAATATACGACGATCAGTGGGGCGTCATGTATGGAAACAGTCGTTTGGTTCGTGTTGATATGTTTCGAGAAATGAATGGGAATTCTTTTTACGTAGTATTTCTTGGTAGGATAAAAACCTAGCGTTTTTTTTTTTTGAGGCATTCTTAAATAGTGACGTTTGCGCAATATCTTCTTGCATCTATTCAATCTAAGATCATTAATCGTATACTGTGGCTGTATAATTGTATGGGTGTGGCCGCGTGACGCGTGGACTTGTATAATAATTTCTTTATCACTGTATATTAATACGTTACTGGAAATCTTTTTACTCCTTTCTATGTATTATTCGCGCAGGGAGTAGGGCGAGATTTGGTATAGACACATACAGTTTATACAGAGATGAAGCGCAGGAATATAGCACTTTTGCATAATATGCGTCATGAAAACATTAAATCGTATCAAATATACGTCGTTTACGTTCTTAAAATCTATGTCACACACAAGTCGGTGGTCGAGTAGAATAAAGTAGGAATTTACAGAGGCGTACCTACTGTGTCTCTTTTGTCAAAACAAAAGAACCTCAGTACCCTCGAAACTTCATATTAAACGAATTGCGGTTAACTTTAGAATACTGGGCGGCGACAAGTTAAGCTGTTGATTTAATTTGCTATTGTTGGCAAAATGTAAAAAACGAGTTAACTCAAATGAATACACCGCGACGCAAATATAACTGTAGATGTTTATCGCGAAATGAATATTCACACACGACTGCGCCTCGCCAAATACTGTTGTGAATACAATCACATGCAAGCGATTTACAAGCGACAAGATTTTGTTACAAGAAGCACTGCACCCAAATGAAGGAACAAATAAACTTTTAAGGCAACATGAACTTAAATAAAATCATGACGAACTGGATAATAAAATACCTAAAAATGTAACACAAATTTGTATATTTTTAATAACATAATATTCTTCATATACCTATATTTTTAGTACAAAACAAGACAAAGCCGTACGCGTGTATAAAACTATAGTAAAAAAAATAAAAAAACAAGAATAATAATCAGTTTTGACACGTTTCTGAATAAGGTTAGTGAAACAAACTGTGCACCAGCGCAAATTGAATTGGCGGTCATGATCCCCCGAGATTTCGATACCTTCTTTGGTCACTGACTGCCTCTTTGGCTGAGTGGTTGCAAGCGTGACTGCCAATCGGGAGGGCCTGGATTCAAATCTTGGCTCGGGTACTATTGGATTTTTCTAATTTAGAATTTCTAGTAGTGACTCGGAGTACTTATGCATATATGCCCGGTGTATGGCAATAGGCTCACCACCTATTCCATGGGACGCAAACGTAACTGGTGAAACGTGGGAGTGTACTACACTCATCTGCCTACCCCTTCGGGGATTTCAGACGTGAACTTACGTTTTTTTTCTTTCATCGCTCTTACACGTATGTAGGTACATTTGTGCTAAAAAACTTAAGACTGTGGAAGGTGAGAAACAAACTTACAGAGGAATAGATTGGATAGATTGAATGATCTTGTGGTTTTCCCAATAGTGGAGTCAGGGCTGGGAACGCCGCAGGGCCAGCCCCTAAACAAGTATTTAGCACTGGCCTCACTAAAACTATCTGGTTACTATTGTTAGCACAAAGCTCTATTATAAGCGTTGTATTGTACAGTACACAGCGACAGCCGAGGGAGGGCGATGTTTTTTAAAGCTCATAATTATGTGTTTGGTGTGAGTTTTTTGCAAAAATTAAAATATGATATTGTCCGTACGTTTCACGGTTGCCTCGGCTATCTCTGTCTGTATACATCTTAACGTTTTCAAATTTTCATATGCACTAAATGGAAAATTAGTAAACCACATCAGAGATATGGGACAAGAAAAAAAACCAATATACACTGTTGGACACGGTTATCTCCACATAATGATAACTGTCTGCTTTGGCTCGGAGTGGGTTAGAGAACCTTATCGAGGACTAAGATGTGCAGTCTCCAAAATGTTTTCCTTCGCCGTTATTGCGATAAACATTTAAGCTTGTGATTCGTACTTTTTGCACAAAATTGCGCGCTAGGATTTGATCCAGGACCTTCTGATTGGGAGGCTGAATTCGAATTCATTCGGCGATCACAGCGCATCACGGACTTCCTCAACCCGCGGACACCGAACTCGTTTTCAAGTCGACAGTTTCTCCTAATACTTACTAAGTAAGAGCAGCCGCTTGAGAAAACTATAAGAAACCAAATATCTATTGGACGACCGTTGTGACATTGCACTACTAGCTCTTACTGCGAAGGAATAAGAGCGATATTTATATTACATGTAATCCGTTGCTTTAATAGACGCAATTCTTTAAACCGACATGCGCTTGCGTCTCATCAACAACCGCGACGACTTTATCCCGATGAGAATAAAGAATATATTGCAATAAATGTATTTTAAGACGAACAAAGCTACGTCTGCCAGAACCGAATGTGAACGTGCTGGGTACAAATGGAAATTCAAGTTTCTAAATTGTCCAAATATTGGCGCTGGACGGACAAACACGGCGACACGCGGCGCGGCGGCCGAGCGCGACCGATCGGGTTACCGCGCGCCGTACCGTCGGCCACACCGCTCCTACATCACCACATACACATCTCGAAACATCCTCGCTCTTAGGGTCTGGACGCAGCCAAAAACCCAGATAACTACTTTTACGTGAAAATAAAGTAGCAAATGAGTAAACAGCAGTTACAAGGGATCTACAAAGTTCTCGAACTGGAGAGTAGCATTATGTAGGGCGGTCTTATACATAAAATAGCGAATATTTATAATAGCATTACTAGTATGTACTTCAAGTTAATATGTAAACGAAAATTCTATTGTTGGTTGAGCATATTTATATTAAGGACCGGCCCTGTAACAAAAATTGCCAAGGGGCTCAAATGGCATGATTATGCCGCTGGAGGGTAGGTAACAAATAGTGTCCGACCGAAACAGGTTTTTCAGCCCAAACCGAACTTTCGGTCGGTCACTACTAACAAACTATAAGTCTAAGTTCAGTTAGAATTAATTGTTTGTTACACTCTTAGCTATTGGTAAATGGGTCAACACTGTAGGGACCGGTCTGTTAGTATTATAGTTAGTTAGTATATTCCATTAGATTCACGTTAGTATAATTATTATTATTACAGGTAGTATTTCGTATCAGCCCTTTCCGAAGGTCGTCGCAGGTATACGCTACTTCTGATTTTGTTCTTCCATTATTATTAATTTCCAAACAGATATATTTTGATACCTCACTATCCTACACATATATGTATGTATACCTATTAAGCATCATCTATATTAAATGACTGGTCTGTGTGGTCTTGTAGCGGTGGCTCTGATTGCACTCTGAGCGTAATTATGAGCTTGTCTATATCTGAACACTAAGTTTTAATGTGTCAGGTGTTTGTAACAGCCCTAAAGCCTGATGTCAAACGAGATGTAGTCCGGACTGCAGCGCGCTTACCTAGACGGTGCCTATTCACTCTTGTCTTAAAGAATTCTAGGTTGTACGATAAAGATGCAGACAAGTACCTATGCAGACAGAAAGTCTCAGAGAAATGTCTAACAGGTATGTATGGCTGACAGCCCGCATTGCAGTACTTTTCGTACCATCCCTTCATTCATTTCATTATTAGCACAGTTACTCATTCGTAATCAGAACAATTGAAATTACAGTGTATCATATTGGTCAAATGTCATTTGACAGATTTCACATATTTTGAAGAACATTATGAAGACCTTCCCGACGTACCAGTTTCTTCACAAGAATCACCATGGTCATTTTGGTCATTTTGGCTTTTTAATAAATATCCAAGCCAATTGCCGCGCGACTGTACCGAATTGGTGTCTTTGAAACGGGTTAATAGAGGGCAAACAAAAGAATTCAGTAAACTTGGCGTCGATCATACTTACGTCACTCGCTAGAATAACAAAATGTAATGCTTGTGTGTTCGCGTGTGTGTGTCCGCGTATGTGTCCGTGTAGGTATGTGTGTTGGAGTGGATGTCACGCATTAGGTCTTAATGTGTTTTCCAGTTTTCAAATATACTTATTAATAAATTCGTGATTGACAGTACAGACGGCAAAAAAGGTAATAGTTACCAATATTTTTTAGTCACCGTCATCGTACCATCATATAAGTAGTGCTTTAGAGAAAGATGATCCAAGGTGTGCTACAAAGATCGCACTGATCTTATCCGGCTTTTTAAGATTAAATAATAATTTCTATAAGAGTAAAGGAAAGGATTGCGCGGGAATCTGGATACACTCCATACGCACACGCACATCCTCATACTCAGCTCAGTGTTCTCCACCATGTTCTGTAAGACTCGTGAGTTCTGCTAACGTGTGCCCACTTAGTCAAAGACGATGGTTCAGCCATTCTCGTTCAGAGAGCAGATCCATATTCAAAAGCAGAGCTATAAAAGAGTTAATGACGATGGATGAAAAATCTTCTCAAAAGTAGAGTTAGGGATAAGATTATTTTTAGTTGCAAGAAATATTGCCGTAAGTGAGTGCGTTGCGCGCAGTAGTGTCGCCGCTACGCGCCGCCGCGTTGCCCAAGCCGCTAGAGCAAACAGTTTCACAACAGTTAAGGCGATTTCGTACGATTAGCCTTAGATTACACTTGTGTAATTAATTAACAGCCTTCCACCGCCTCGTTCGTTCTATCGTTTACTTAACGGTCATCAGTTTAATTGTGTGTACGTACGGGTACCTATAAATGATAGAGAAAATATGTTACAAGTGTAGTTATATACAGATATTATATATTCAATCAGATCACTCAGTAACCGTTCATTGATGTATTGGCTTAAACGTAAATAAAGCTGGGTCTGCCCTGCTGCAGTTACGGGGTACACTGGACCCATCTAAGAAGGTCACATTATTTAACTTTTAACAGTTGAAATAGACGCAGCAAAGGTGGTACGTGACTTTCTACAGAGATATCAGCCTAAACTGAAACAAATCCACCATCAAACGCCACTTTTCTTAAAATTAGCTAGATTAAAACGGTTTCCTGGCTGCCGATAAACTCTTCGCCGCCCATCATGTGAATACAGCATTAATTTACATCTCCCCGTTGTGCGTGTTGGCCGGTGTAGGGCAATCTTGCTGCCCACTGTTCCCTTTCAACACTGGCGACAGTGGCGGGTCTATGTCAGGTCAAACTAGCTTCGAGGAGCCACCGCCCTACAATCCACTCGCCATCGTTGTTTGTGCGGTTCGTTCTAAGTTGATTTGTTAATTCAAATGCTGTGAGGTGCCGACTTCGGATCCTGGTCATAACAATAAACCGATTCTTTCGAGCCGTAGAACATGTTGTTCTGCCGTCTCCTGATCTTATGTTCTACCCAGTTTTTTGGAAATGTTGAAGGACTCGTTGCACTGTAGAAAGTGATAAGCCTATTGTTCTGTCTGTACTTTCCTGATTCCGCATCACCATCATCCTCATTATCTCTAATTCAAGATATTAAGCGGCTGGCGTAGTCGCCGTAGCTTTTCCGTATATTCCGCGGCAACTGTCAATGTTGGCATCTCCCACGTTCCATCGGTTACCCAAGCTGGCCGGCCAGAGGACGCCTGCGCGCGTTACGTGCCCTCTCAGACCTACCCCTTTGTTTAAAGTACCTCAGGTAATTAATTAATAACCGGTATAGTTCTAACAAATTGCTTTAGAATTAAATGAATATGATCTTGAGTGCCAATCTCAATCCGTCCATCCAATCCGGCTCGTGAACAAAACGCTCAAAGAACCAACGACGGTAAATAAAGTAAAATATCACAAATTTGAGTACAAATATAGGTTTTGGAAAGCTCTTGTACATTCCCATTGTAGCCAATAAGTGTTTAAATATTGTCTTTGCTATGCACCGGTACGGAGGTGGGCGGTCCCGCTCTGCGCCGTATGGGGTGAGCGAGACGGGCGACGACTAGTGAAGTGAGCAAGTCCGCGGCAAAGCAGCCGACTAACAAAATACTATCATGGTGGCAATACAGAGACGGACTTGGCTCAATAAAAACATTTGGAAGTATTGCACTCGTTCAAATGATCATTCCCAGATAACTACTAAATAACTGCTTGAAAAGTGCAATAAATAAATAAATTATCTATAACTACCTTCCATTTTATCAAAAGTTTCGCGAGACCTCCTTAATTTATGTACAGGCTGCACTCACATGTAACTATTCGAAATAGCCGACATCTATAGCTATACTGAACTACTACTTAACCTTTGAAACTAAAAAAACTTACATAACTTAATCCGGTACATGGTTTAAATATAGATCTATCAATTTTGTTTCAATTCGGGCCAGGCTTCCAGATTCTATTTTTACAAAGAGTGTTAAGACGTGACGTCACGCCTATAATCCTGGAAGGGGTAGGCAGAGAATATGTATGACGAATATACAATGGTTGCTGTATAAGAGACAGCGGCGGTCCGCCCCTGCGGCGCGGCTGGCGGACGTGTCCGGCCACTCGGCTGTCTGAGAGTCGCCGCCGCGCTTCACAATCAGCTATCAGCGCGACTTGTTACGGCTGCAGGCTGCACCACTGCAGGTAGGTCGGGTACCGGTTGTTGGGAAACTCTCAAGTGCCTGAATCGTATGAATGTAGAACAGGTGTACCTATCTGTAAGGGTAGAGATACTTTTACGTTCGGTACTCTGTGCCTACATTTTGAGGACCTGGAGTTACGATATAATATCTATTGTTTTAATTACAATGTTAACAATAGATATGAGCGGTAAGTAGGACGTATAACATAATTGGTGAAACGTGGGGATTTACTAAACTTATCACTGTCTATTCCTTTGGGGAAATACGGGCGTGATGTTATATTGATGAGCCTTCTGAATGATAAGGGATTCTATGTTGTGAACGATAACGGTCGATTCACAAGTAGCTTCAACATGCTATTGTAATTAGAATCTACTCCAAATACCGCGTAACCATACCCTCAGTGGAATTTAAATAAACGAGTCAATATAAATAAGCTTTGTATATATTTAAATTGTACTAACAATCCGCGACCGTGACAGCGGCACAATAGAGCTTTATAGAGCGCGTAAAGGAATATTTTAATAACAAATAGAAAACGTCGAAAGCCCTTTTAATATCAAACTATCTCCCACGCAAAGTATTACAAATAAAATTACACTTGGACATGTGAAAACAAACCATATTACTATAGACATTGATGCGAGTTTAGCGTGAATAACATTTGCTCGTGTGAGCATTTTTTATTAGTACAAAGGTTATAACAAGAATGTTTTCATTCGCTCGATTCTGCAATCGTTACCGAACAATGAGTAATTGATATCTGTTCAATGATTTTGAATGACCCACCCACCGATTGTGCCAGACACTTTTCATTGCTTTTTTTACATTACAAATCGTTCGCAGTTCGAAGTTGGAGGGATCTTTGTACGCTGGTGCTGTGATTTTACCTGCTATTATGTTCAAATTTTATTGAGTGGTTTTAGTGTGGTTTTTTACGGCGCTCTGGAACAATTTAATTTGCGGTCGAACAGCTGAGCTCTGAGCGGATAGAATGACAGTATCGTTGTTCATGAGTGAATCGAAGCCGTCGTCGTTATTAGGAGGTTTTATGTTGTTTCGTTGGCGAAGGATGTTCAAACTACAGATTCTGTGTCTCCTGTATACCACCTTCGACAATAATGAGTGGATAGTGAAAGGATGTAGGTCCTCGTATTTTCTTTTCGGCGGTTAATTATATGTTCAACTGTTGTGGTGAGCTGTACAAAAGGCTTTTTCTGGCGAAAGTAGTTTCACTATTGTAGTGTGTATGGCCTTCTCTGTCATTAAGATCATTTTGATATTATTGTATGATTCAGTTGAAGATTTTCTAACAATGACGTATGACGTAATCGTTGGTAACAATGAAATTATCTTACAAAGCAATATTTATTACATAATTATTACATAAGATTCAACATAATATTTTAAACCAAATGTGAAAAAATTTAAAAGTACGTTTAGTTTGACTCACAGGTAATGAAGTATTGTTTTCATACACGTTATTAGTTAAGCTTAAGCTATAAAACATTGAATAAAGTAAGCACTGAGTAGGAAAGCTCATAAAATTTAAAATGTTGCTATTCCAATTATTCGAAAAGAACGGTTTTTTTTTTTAAATTTCGATTTTATCCTTTTTAACAAAAGAACTGTATTTATATTAAATGCAGCATACAATTAAACAATAACTACGGTATCTCTAGGCGTGAGGCAGCCACTGCGGTACATTTTTATTATGATGCCTGCACGGCAGTCCAAAGGCGCTTCTTCTACATCCATCATCCTCCTCGCACTCGCGCACCGGTTTCAGAGGCTCTTGACTGTCCTCTGACTCAGCCTGAATTTAATTATATGTTTTTTAATGCATACAAATTACTATATTATATCTGAAAACTTTACGAAATAATTTTCCGTCGACCCATTTGTTAACCGATCAACTTTACGCGGTATTTGAACGCACCTCCCGCCAATTATCGAGAACGGTTCACAGTAACCACGCCCCAAACAAAGGCACAAAGCGCACTCGCCGTTTGTTTCAACCACAACTATAACCGTTCAGCTCCACGGTGGAACTCTCACCTCCTCAGCGGCTTTACACTGGCGTCATAAGTGCTATAATGACAAGTTTACAACAGAAATAATGGCTCGAGGGTAATTCCATAACAATTCTGAAGGGTCCCATTGTAATAATGGAAATAATAAAACAATTGCAGGAGTGGCCGTAATTGCACTTGTGTGAGTCAATGTGTGTGGATATCGTGCGGCGAACTTTTGTCCGCTTTGTTCCTGCGACTCCAGCGGGAACCACTACTCGCTTATTGTATTGCACGATATTATATTAATATTCAACACAACTCACATACAGCGTAGTTAGATGACACTGATACATTTATAAGCACAGATAACTTTATATTTGAACTGAGAAAATATATGTATATCTGCCCTGGTTGGAAATCGACCCCTCAGCCCCGCGATCCGCAGTCTGGTTCACTGACTAGTTTTGCAATTAAAATTCTTGTTCAATATCAAAATTAAAATAGCTTAAAACTAGTAGATTTTTAAGAACTTGGGCCTAATATTAATATGTACGTACAATTCATTCATTAATGACTGCCTCGTTGGTCGAGCGGTTGTAAACGCGACTGCCCATCGGGTGGTCCTGGGTTCAAATCCCGGGTCGGATGCTATTAGATTTTTCTAATTTAGATTTTCTAGTGACTTGAAGTCTAGAATTGTGCCCGGTGTATGGCAATAGGCTCACCACCTATTCCATAGGACTTAAACGTAACTGGTGAAGCTTGGGAGTGTACTACACTCTTCTACCTACCCCTTCGGGGATTACAAGCGTGATGCTACGTACAATTAATTTACAACTCACTCGAACGTCTCCTGATCTTATTTCCAATGAAATTAATTCTAAAGCTTACAATTGAAATAACATATTATTTAATAATCTTATTTCACTAGTTGTTGGAACACGAGAATATAAATATAAAGACGGGTAGAGTAAGAACGGAATCTTTATAACTTTATTTCACATACCAAAAATCAATGTTATCAATGAAAATATCTCCAGAAACCTCAACATTAAGGTTTTTCAACTGTTTTTGTCAATCCCTTCATTAATTGCCCGTGTCCTATAAAAAAAACCAACAATGCGCCAACAATTGCAACAATTGGACCTGTCAGTAAACGATACTTTGAGATAAGAGCTGCTCAAGCCTGTGCGGCGACTGTCCTCAGTAGGTATATGCAAATCACGCCCTTATAGCTACAGTATAAGATCGAAATTTGTTTAAACCTTAAATTGTTATCAATTGCAAGGATTCCTTACATCATCATTGTGATGTAAAGAGCGTGGGAGAGATGATTCCGATAGCTTCAAGCCTTTGTTACTAACCAAACAAACTGTGCCCCGTTCTTTTCACACCGGTGTAGAGAGAGCGGGATAAATCCTTTTGTGTGTTATCAAACAATCTTCTATGAGAATTGCGCTAAGCGGTTAAACCTCGTGCGGCTACTGTTCGTAAGAGTTATCAAATGAACTGATTTTGTGATAGTGTCGTGTTTTATAAACAACATTTTCAATACAAGTTGATATTTTTTTTTGTTTTGATAGTTTCTTTTTCGTATCTACTGTTTAAAGGCTTGTTGCAGTAGTTCACGGGGACCGCAAATTATATACCAAGCAGAGTCAATCCGTATTTGTTACTGTATGACTAAATAGTAAGTTTTCTTATAAACGGCATATTTCTGACAATACAGACAGGAAATAGAGAGTTGTTTTCTATTAACAACCTTCCTTATTTTCCTTACCCGTCCCTTGGCTGTTTCCTTTCCGGAAACCTTGAGAAGAATCTTTGCAAATAATACTGTTCAGATTTGCTTAGGACGCTTTCTAGCTTGGTGGAGCGAGGACATACACAAAGTTGCTGGAAGCGGTTGTAAACAAAGAATAGACGGTCGAGCTTAGTGCACTACTAAGCTGTTGGCGAGACCTGTGTGCAGAATATAGAGTAAGAGACTGATGACGACGATGATGACGATGATGAAGATAAGTATCATCAGACGTTAGGGGATGCGTTCAGCCTACCTTCCAAGTGAGGATTTAATAATAAGTTTCAACCTCTGTCAAATAAAAGAGTAGGTACAAGATTTAACTGTATATAATCTCGTTTCGTGATGTTTACCGCTACAATATATAATGCAGAGTGGTACTGGATTCGCAGGACACGGGCACCGGCGCAGCGCTCGATCAATCCGCGATACTTGTGGCGCCGCGCTCCACCATTTTTATATTCACCACCCACAACACAACATGGAGATCGCTTTTACTATAGTCATTTAGTCCGCACAGGATTCAGTTGCTCCGATTATTCAAACATGTAATGAGAATTCCATATGAAAGAAAGCTACAATTCGAAATTGAAACATGCAGATACCAATTGAGAAACGAACTCACTTATTTAAAAAAAATAGATCATATATTGGCTTATGAGGGAGTCAGAAGACTACACGGAATATCTTAGTTATGGAACCAGCGCGCGCGTATGAAGAGAATGATGAATGTAAAAGCGTGTCAGGTAACAAACCCGGCGTGACGATAACATATGTATGTAATACTAACAAAATGTTTATCAGTTTAAACCAATACAATTATAACTTACTCTTCCAGAGGTTTACAGTTATCCAACATTAACCTTTTTCAATTAACATTTTCCGAATAATTCGACGTATAACCATTAACTCGTTAATATTTTTGAAAATGATATACATATTGTAAACATTAAAGTGTGCACAGGTTTCCTAGGGGTGTTTTTCGTTACGACAAATCGTACTCAACCATAAGTTGTCAATGTTTTGTAAAGAAGTGCACATCATGATTTAAGCTCTGAATCTCCGCAGTCGGTGGCTGCCTGGTAAATCACTAGGCTTAGGCTACTCCATGCTCCAACTAAAACAGATATTTATATCAATGAGTTCGATAAAATAGATTCCGCCTCCACCCTGAGCCGCCCTCGCGCTGTCAGCGACACTCGCTGTAATTATTTTTATAATCGAACACCTCCCCCGGCCCGGCTTGTTTTTGTTTTGTGTTCTGTTCCTCTTTCTGTTTTTCCGCTGTGTTTTATTTTACTCTGTTTGTTTGATGTGTTTATTGCGTTTGTGAGCGACGTCCGCGATGAGTTCATTAATTTTATTCGGTGCCAAACAAATTATTTTCCTGATTGGTTTGTCCGATTGATTGACTTAGGCACATATGTATGTTCTATTTGTACCTATTTCAATGTTTGGTGTTGATTAATGTAACTCGCAAATGTTTGGTGCAAAATTAAATTCCAATCTGTTTTCCAACAGACGTGGAGGAAATTTTACAATTTTCTGTCGGATTCCTCTCTCAAGCTGAAACTTCACACAAAGGATTTGCTGTCTCCATCTCTCTTACGGCCACAGTACGGCTGTCTCACTCTGATAACTTATTGTAATAGTGGAACCCAAGTTAGAAGAAAGTATTGAATTATGGTGAACTGAAGAATGAGGTTATGTAATATGGAGTATTTCTTAAAATAATATTTGAACATTACAACGTTATGGCATTATTTAAAAATGTATGATTATAACACTATGTACCAATACCTATTAGTCACTGGTCTAGGTTTACGGAGCCGCGGGCTGCACTGCACAACTTGGTTACTTCAACTGCCGCCTGTTCTTCGGCAGATGTAGCCAGCCTTTGTCATTTCACTTTGGTAATTCTTTTAATACATTATGTTTCTACGGTTTTATATTCAAATGAAGGATACGTCCATCAGCAGCAATAGGTCAAATAAATCATCACCATCTCCTGTACATAGATATGTAGGTACTGATAATGACAATGACACAGTCTCTCGTGGAACTTTAATCCTATTGGTTTATTTTATTATCGTATTTCATCTTGAAAATGTAGACGATAACGACCGAAAAATTCTAGGTGACTTTCCCAGTAATAGATAAAAAGGAAGAAAATATGTACATATTGCATCAGCCCGTCCAAAAAGTATTGCAGAATGTGTCTGAGAGAAGGCTTTGAATTATATTTAAAGTTGTGCCTTAACCGCGCCCATGGCACGCGCTGCTCCCAGGACAGGGAGCATTCCGCTGTTCAGCCTATAGGATACCGTTCAGTACAAGTTATTACGTTATAAGAGTGGCAAATGGGTGCATAACTACATATAAAAAGGCAACTCCCACTCTTCACATGAACATATCAGAATAGAGAAGTTATGTTATCGGCCTGATTGTTTTAATGGTGGCTTAAAATTCATCCTTCCATTTTGAGGTTCTGCGTTCACGGCCTGGCGCTGACCACTTTAAGTAAAAGGTGCATTTTTAAGTTAAATATCTCTTGCTGCTACAGTAAAGGAAAATATTGTAAGGAAATCTACACATCTTAGAGTTCCTTACAGTGTTCTCTAAGGAGTGTGAATTAAACTAACGCGCACTAAGTCAGCGCGGCAAACACCGGATAAAATTTGTTCTCCTTTTAGGAGGTGACCTGTGTTCATCATTGTAAATGTGAAAGGGATGATGATTTCACCCTTCATTAGGTGGTATAAAGATCTAAGTATAGCCTGATCTGATTGAAGTTGTCACAGAAGCGTAGCTGCCCTGAGGACTGATGTACTCGCCGTCACTAGGTGGTCACGTGGACTGCGCCACACCCTTCAAAGTGAACTACAAATCGTTATAGTAACGAAAACTAAATAGATACGAAAAGTTCTAGCCCTTTATCGAAGCTATCTGCATCTATATTAATACCTGAAGTAAAAACGTTATAGGTACCCCTTTTTACGAAAATTGCACGGACGGAAGAGTATGAAATTTAGCACACTTATATTTTATATAGAGAAGGAGTGGAGAATGCTAATATCTTTTAACAATAATGCTTAACAATATATAAAATTAATAACAACATTAACCATACTACCATGCATTTGACCCGACCATTTATTTTGTACGTTCCCATTGTCAATGTCAGATAATGAGACTGATGGTTAATAATTAATTAAGCCTATTAAATAAGCCTATGCACTCGACTCGCACACAAAATGCATCAATTAGCGCTCACCCCACGCCCACCGGCCCACAAGTGGGCATACTAGATGATGTTTTAATTGACCATACACATGGGACATTAATCCCTGGCACGAGACCATCTTGTTCTGTGTCGACATACTCTCGTTGAGATAATAAATTTATAGGTATTGGAAAATTACGTGCTAAAACACCTTTTAAACACACTGAATTGGAGTACGATTTATATCATCTTCAGAAATCAAATAAATACTACAGAATATCTTTATTATCAAAGATCTAACGTGTTTTTTCTACATTCATCACTGTCTTCACACACGTGTGCCGTTTTCTGATCATTATAATATACTAAACTGACAATATTAGCATACCTACTGTATTTAAAGGTGGTGTAGTAGATTCACTTCAAACCGCCGAACGACAGAACGCAAAGCGAACAAATCAAACGAGAATGTAGAGCTGCCACAACAGTACCTATAAGAATATACCTACGAATTGAAAAAGTGGGGGTGGGGGATTATTTTTAATTTGTTCGCGCTAAGAGGTGTGGTGGTGACAGGCCGACTGTTGCTGACCCCTTTGCCGGGTTATAATCTGCCGACTGCAAATTGAAAAGAATATAATTTATATTGAATAAAAAGTGCAGAGCTTATAAACACATTGACAGCTCTATTTATTGCGTGGTATCGAAAATGTTGGTTTGATCGAAATGTGACTCTACAAGTACCATTTAACTGATTCTTGGGTCCAATGGTTAGAGGTTAATCCAGCTACGTTTCCGCGTAAGGGACTTCTTGTTTACCACTTGTACAGTGACTAATATAATGGGACATTTTAATTTTAGTGTTTACAAGGACATTAAATATATTTTTTTACATCTAGTACTATATTTTAACACTTTTTATCGTGAATTTGGTGTTTATTTTTAGATACATGATGTTGAGAGTCATCCAGATTGGACATACTCAAGAACAAATAATAGATACGGGTACCTTCAGTACGAAAAAACTAAAATTACTCTTAAAATAATATAGCTACGGTATTTAAATTATCTTTAATATAAACTTTGTTTCATGCATTCACCATAATTATGGTGCAATTTCAGGCTTTAATTCGAAAAAAGGTACAGTCATTGACGTCATCGACCGTATTATTTGACCGCGAGTATATGTAGCTATGTGACTCCTCACAACAAATATCATACAGAAATTTATTCTATATAGAGGCTCGTAGTTTGAAGTGCATTACTTTTTGACTGTTATTATAAATCAATGTCGATAATTTTAAATTAGTCAATAAATGCAGATCCGTTATTGTTGAAGTTAAACGCCCCCACCCCCTCTCCAGCAGTTGCAGTGCTGCGATAAACAAGGCAGGTCATGGACCTATGGATTTTTCTTGTTTACCGACCGCGGCTAAATGCTGGAACATAAAGTTGTGAGAGTGAAAGTACTGAGGCGGCTCGCGGTCCCTGCTTCGGAACGTAAATAAATATATTCTTGGTTTTATTTGTGCTGGATTTCGGCGGGAAATCGAAAAGTATTTCAGTTTAGCCGCGAACTGAACACTTTTATTTGGCGCCGGAGTGGCGGGCCGGCTGCTGGCCTCAAAAGGGAAATTTTTGTTTACTTTTTCCGCTTTTGCAGAAAAATCCTTTCGAGCCAGATACGAATACGAAAGGCCGTAGTTGGCCGCGGACAAACGACCCCCGAAATGGTCGACGCGCGTCCCCCGCGACCCCCACGGCCCCCACGCCGCGCGCCTCCGAAACAGGACACCTAAGTGTTTTGTTTATCTATGTTGACTTTTGTATTAATAATTCATTTATATTTGTATTGATGTATATTTGTACGGACTAATTTATGAATATTTCCATTGTGTTATGTAATACATCTACTAATTAGTGTAGGTGATGTGTGTAATACCACCACGTACTAATTTTAGATATTAATAAACCATAAAAACTTTTCGCTGTTGCTTATACGTACTTAAATGTTCGAATATTTTAATTAGAATTGTTAAGCAAATCTAAGCCACATTTAGCTTACTGAAAGTAATCTTTGGCCGTGTTTGTGAGACAATATTGTATCTTCTTTTTCAATCAATCTGAGGTTGTTTCATGAGACGATTTCCTAGAGAAATCCGTTAGTTACCGACGCGGGGATCGATAGACCTCTGAAACGGCAGTCACGCTTGGAACTACTTAACTATTGTGATAGTCAAATGATAACAAATACAAAAGTAGATACTAATGATATCATAGGAGCAATAGGTAAACAATTATTCAATAGTCGGAAAATGCGGACTTTCCGCCAATAGCCGGCAGCGCGGTGGCCGGTGGCTCGGTTCGGCCGCAAAAAGCACGCGTCGGCCGCTTACTGTTCTTGTTGGTCAGCGGGACTGGGCGCCGCGGGGTGCAGTGGACCTGCCACCGGCTCAGTTAGTTTATTCTTTATTAATAAAGGAAAACCAGACGGTCACGCATGGCAATAAAATATACTTTTTTTTTCCGTGTACAGGCGAAGGATTTCATTTATTGCTCAATAAACATCACTCATTAATCATATGAGCTGAACAGAGGACTCGGCAACACTCGCAGCTTATCAAGTTGTGAGTCCCAAATTATGAGTATCTTTCTCATATTTCCTTGCTTTTCTACTACTCTACTAAGGTTTCGGTTTGAATTGGTGTCATATTAAATGTAGATATACAAAGTGTATTTCGAATAAATATATTTTTATATACGGGAACACTTAAACATATTTCAGAGTAAAATACCTACTGCTGAAAAAAGACAAAGAATATGGGTGTTCTCTACGTCGTAAGGGATTCACAGATTTTTGATGGTGATAACTATAAACATATCAATATAGGTACAGTAGGGAAGAACAGAGTTTAAAATTAAAACTGACTGAATTTATCTGCATAAGCAAAACTATACATATTTAGTAATAAATTATTACTTAAAAGGCATAGTCCACACAACTCTACCGTGGTTAGCTGGGAGCGTTGAGTGAGAGCCGCCATTTCTGGCAGCGTCCAGCGCTGGCCATCCGTACCCTTCTTTTATTGCGTCATATATCACATTTTCCCTCTTTTGCGATTCTTAAGGTGGATATTTCATTTTTAGCTAACTCTATAACAGCGCATATCTTTGTATTTTTTGCGTGGGAGACAGTTCTCGCTGGTCCATTTTATGATAAAATGACGTAATCTATTTATTTTACATCAGCTACATCTGCGGCTGTTTGAGCGTAGACAATATTAATAATGACCACGTTTTCAGTAAATTGGCATCCTCCTACCTGCTTCTAGATTGAAAATACTACATATACGTATACGTCATACCCTATCAAATCAAATGTTTTAGAAATCGCTTATTCTTTTGAGTAATATCCTAGTAGACTGCCTCGTTGGTCAAATGGTTGCAAGCGCGTCTGTTAATTGAGAGGTCCTGGGTTCCACTCCCAATTCGGGTGCTATTAGATTTTTCTAACTTAGAATTTCTAGTAGTGACTCGGAGTCTGGATCAGTGCCGGTGTATGGCAATAGGCTCACCACCTATTCCGTACTACCTAAACGTAACTGGTGAAACGTGGGGGTGTACTACACTCCTCTGCCTACCCCTTCGGGGACTACAGACGTGATGTTACGTAAAATACTACGGTGTAGTATCTAAGGCTTCAGTATTATCTAATGAAGATAGAAGCAAAGTCTTTGCTACTCTTTATTATGAAACACAAGTAAAAAATATTTAACAACCCGAAGGAAAGCTGTGACTATATTTAGAAATACTTGAAAATGGAAAGAAATAAAACAATTTAATTAAAAACTTTCCTAAGAGTAAATGAATTTCACCATTATTTATAAGCACTCAATAGAAATATCTTAACAATGAACTACTTTGTTCTCTTTCCACTGTACCAAAGATGTTCTGGGGAGAGCGCGATAACAAAAGCTAGTGTAGTTTCGTACCGCCCTGAGTACGTGGGGTATCCGAAACAAGCGCTTATTATAGTTATTACGTAAGAAAATCTGTTCAATGCAGTTCATAATATTACTTAATTCAATCAGGAACCAATTAATTATAACTGTACATTCGATAAAAAAAAATCGACATTCTAAAACTAACATCTAAAATCTATGATAAATTGTATGTTTAAAATGACA
This sequence comes from Parelbella ahira ahira, assembly GCA_018244795.1. Taxonomy (NCBI): domain Eukaryota; kingdom Metazoa; phylum Arthropoda; class Insecta; order Lepidoptera; family Hesperiidae; genus Parelbella; species Parelbella ahira. The sequence continues at coordinate 10,316 of DWME01000118.1, read as the reverse complement.
CTTATAGACGCCGTTGATATTTTTATCTATTAAGTTCTAATATGAATGGGTAGGTAACTACCTACTTAAACTCTACCAACGTCCCCAACTATTTCTTTACACGTAACAGAAAAGTTTATACACAAAACCTTGCAAGAAATATCTAGGTGAGACTACTTTAATAGGTATTTACATATTAAATATTTTCATGTAATAAATTCGAATATTTATATGTATGTATCTATTAAATCTCTACCAACCTGACCGATTTGGGTACAAGTTACAGGAAAGTTGATAGTCGAATACTAGCAACAGATAACGGAACATTTGTAAACATTAAATGTTTTCGTAAATTCGGTTCGAATAATAGGTATCGAAACTACCGACTCTACCAACCGTTCGTGTACAATTGTAGCTAGGTATAGGCACAAGTAGGTATGTCTCGACGGAAAGCAACAGTTGCCACCAATGAGCGCGGTCGCTACAGTTGCCGGCGCTGCGATTGGCGGAGGCGAGCACTTCATTAGCGACGTGGCTGCCTCTTTGGCACTTCGCTCGGCTTTCTTTCGTGCCTACTTTTATAACTGCGACATTATTGCGACATATTTGTCACGTAAATGAGAATGTACGACGAGAGTGATGAAAGTAGAAAAAGCACATAAAAGTCGAGATAGTACTCACTTGGTGCTCTCTGCCAATATTAACAATAATTTGCAGAGTAGAGCATATTTTGTATTAAAATAAAGGTAATCTTATTAATTTATTACTAAGCTTTGACTAGGTTCTGGGTACGAGTAACAAAATAATCGTTAAGAAACTTCTGCTACATTTATTTCAAGTTTACTCGATTCGGCCTCAAAAATATTGATGTAAGAAAGAAATATCTGATGTTTTGTTAGATGTAACTCTAGCGAACTCTTTTCCTGTTTAATATGTAAAGAGACCTTCCAACAACCGGCCAGACATTCGTCACCAGTATTGTTTATCACTTTCGTCAAGCCATTTGTCGTTCCACTGGCGGTCACGGATCTCCTCTTAGAAGATCACTAGTTAAGATTATAATTTGAACATCAGAAGCAATTAAAATTAAATCAATAATCTTATATAACAATTGAACACAAATATCAATTAAATTGTATATGACGTCGAGGGCACAAAGTGATCTCATAAGCATAAAATGTTGTCTACATGTGGCTGGAGAGTTAATTGAATTTCCGAGAGCTCTTGTACGGGGAGGGGAGGCCGGGGAACAATACCGTAGCCTTTGTGGAGGAGAAGTAGGACACGGCGGACTTACTACAGTGTTGGCGTAATAAATATAACAGTCTAGAATTATTGTTTTATTCATAAACGGTTTTAAATTTATACACTTATGAAACATAATGATTTTGTTTTGAGTAGTAAAATGTAACTTTAATTTCATAGGTATAGCTACATATGTAGGAGAGTACCTAAGTTTATATCATTTAAGGGACATATACTAAATACCAAATCTTTATCGTTCTGAGAGGAGGTTCGCATCAAAAAGTGAAACGATAAAGAGGCTGAAGGTTAAAAACGATTTGTATACATACTAGTAAATATATTAATAAATCAAACAGTGGTCCTGATACGTGTCCAGCAGTGGGATAAACAAATGAAGGAAGACAACAAACACAAGAGAGCGCGTATTTACTATGTGTAGTCTCCAAGAACACAAAATAATATAAATAAGATAAGAAATCGTATTAAATGTCAGGATATGTTCCTGCTAAGGGAAACACAATGCGGAGACAGACACACATAAATGTATTTTAATATCGAAATAAGCATAAGGGTGGCGGTCCACCGCGACAGTAAGGGCGAATTGTGCTGTGGGTAAGTTAACTAGAGAAGATGCACGTCAATTCTGTAAGTACCTGACGTGACGATATAATTGTAATGAACTGGATAAAATAATGAGAGAAAAAGACAACAAGTAGTGAATAAATTCGAGGGAAACCTTTTACTGCTGATCAATAACAGTAGCAAAGCAACAGACCCTTAGTCCCTTAGACCCTTAGTTTGGGTTAGGTAGAACATAATATCTAATGATTTGTTAAACTTACGTCAAGACATATATTCTCATATTACAAAGATATGAACAGAACAAACAAGTAAGCCCATGAATTGATGACAAAGTAGTTTAGATAGATAGAGTAGTTAGATAAATTGGTGATTGCAGGATACCAGGAAACATCAGGTGGACATTAGGCGAAAGCAGAACCTATTACATATCGTAGGTACTTCACAACTTTTAGGCATCTAAATTATACTGGAACGTTCTGGTAAACTAGTCCACGTAACCAGCAACGTCAAAATAACATTGAAAAACAATTTGAAAAAAATCTTCTTTTGATAGATTATTATTCCAGTAACAGTTCTCATGAACAGCCAGCCTTAACTGCACAATGGACGCGAGACGTGAAATTGCTTCGCGAACACAATATCCGGTTGTGAAATATATTTCCAACTCAAATTATATCTCTACATAATATCTGTTCTATTATCATACATATACTTGACTTATAAATAAATTATTTTTAATCATTGGGAAATATTTGCTAAGGATTTTGCCACGAGCATTGGAAGCACAAGAAGATAAGTAGATACAATGCCATCGTAGAATGTTCGAGATTATAGTCTTGTGGGATCAGAAGCACCATACCTTATATATGCTAAGTGGCAAACTATTCTTAGGTTACAATGAGGGGAACATGGCAAACGAGTTAAGGAAGATATTCAATCTTGATCCTCACTTGTTCTCAAAGCATAAGTAAAGTAATGGCTAGAGTCTCCCATAACTAGTTGAGCTCATCTGTCCGCCTGTACCTACTATTAATATGGTAGTGGATAATTAAAGCAATTTTTATTTTAACTTACTGAATATATATCGGAGTTCGTACTTGTTATTTAATAAGTAAACTCGTTTGAAGAATATCAGGCGCAATATTTACTCGGCACGGGTGCGGGGATGGGCGGCGGGGGTGGCAGGCGGGGGGGTGACACGGGCGATATTCAAATTGCGAACATTTCATTTTAACGCTTTGCCAAGATATTTGCTCGCTCCCACGCTTTGTAGAGATGGGCCAGATTCAATGTAATAAACAATAGAATATTTTCTTTTTTATATTATTTTATCGATGCAGCCAACCCGTCTGTTGCTTTGCAATATGTAGGATATGTAAGCTGTAGCCGTGTGTATTAAATTTCATATAGAATTCGTAATATAGCTGGAAATACTTATTCGTTAGTGTAACTGCCTACGACAAGGCACAAAGCCGACAATAATGCTTTTAGAATAACTTCAAAAATTACATATAGGCGCCATCATCAAAACATTACATATTAAGCAAAATTATTCTCAAATACACATTACAATAAAACGAGTAGGTAGGTACTTTTAAAAACACTTAACATGGGCGTACAGATACCTACCTATTACCTAGACGCAAATATTTTACACATCTATACATATAAATATCTTACTTATGTAGGTACCTACACTTGATTAAATTATCAAAAGTGATAATCTGTAGTGCCTCAGGAGTGGCTGTGGGAGTAACTCGTAACTCAAATGGATAAAAATAATTAATCTGCCGTACGAGCCCACGTGACTATAATGCCAATATTGATACAACATTGGGTTACTTCTCACGTCAGCCGCCGTTCAAATAAGACAGTGTTAGGGACGAAAACGACTGCATACATAGAGTTTGATGAAGAAAAATGTCGAACAACTTTGTTTGGTAATTAAAATAGCATTCCAAATACCAACATAGGTACAAGAGATATGAAGTATGTGAGAGTATGGAATAAATTTTATTATTTCAAGTTCAACAAGTTTCAACCGACTGTTATAATATTAAAGTCGTTTCGGCCTAATTAATATAATTATTAATTTCTTTCAAATGGACTCATGGATGAATAAAAAAAGTTTAGAGAATTTCTCTTCCCATACAGAAGTAATTTTGCTCGCTGATAATTCATGACATTGGTCACCTGTTGTATCTACTTTTAATATGTAGATATCAAAAATAGGCAAAACTTACCTACTTTTATATTAGGTTCTTGAAAAATCAATAGTGAATCAGTATTGAAAACATCGTTTATCGACATTTGGCCGCAAGCACTATCGCCAAGTTGAGACGTTTGCGAAATGTGAACATTTCACGAATTGATCGTTGCGCTGCGGAATTCTCATTTGCGCTCCCCGCCCCCTCCCGGGCCCGGGGCCCCCGCGGCCCGCCTCACCTGTATCTCTGCCGATCTCGAAATTATGTCACGGTTTTAATATAAATGACGTCGAAATTTTAATAGGCTTTTATTATTAATAATAATAATATTAAAATTTTTCTTAATTGAACTCTTGTACAAAACAAAGTTATAACTAGAGGGGAAAGAGGGGTGCGTTGCAATCTTATTCTGCAAAATTTTCATTACAACTCGCTTGAGCTCGCGAATGTAGGTACTGTGAAAATCAAAATATCAACATTATAAATGCAAGACTTTTGTCTTTTATGGAAATACAATTAAATACTTGATTTTTAAGTATCTATATGAAGGATCAAGATATGAAGGATCATGTAGGTACTCAAAATAAGTCACGTTGAAATGCGTAATGTTATCTGTGACATTTACTATTAAATCAATTAGTGACCCTAATCTCAATAAGTAATTCTTATTAAACTGACACTGCCACTTATCTAAATAAATTTGGGTATGTTGTAATGAAAGTACGTTCACAGGCTGTGCTAAATGTGTCGCTTCGTGGTAACATCAATAGCATTTTGGATTTTAGTACTCATTAAAATTTTGATGAACATTCTTTAAAATGTTTATCATCTTCCCTTTAATTCTTCTGGTTGGTCTGCCCAGATACAAGTATCTGCAAACCAAATTACCTACATACCTAGGTATATACGGTTAATTCACACACAGGCTTCCTCTTCTGCAGCCTCGCACACAGCTCAGACGCTTGTAATTACATCCTACCACCTCCTTGCCTCCCTCGTTGTAATATAAATCGAATCGCGAATAAATTGAAATAGAGTCAACAGCACCCGCACGCAGCGGTCTCTAGCGGAAGTGGAGTAGGTACTATGGACTTAAAACCGGATGTTACCCTTTGTGTGCAGCTGGAATCTTGTCGGATAACTGGAACAACTATGCAACAGACAGGCATTCTGCTATCCCAGTAACCGCAAAACCTAATCTCACTTCCGTTCTTCCCAGTCCTGGTTATGATGAACGGCTAGTAGTGTATCTTTCTACGTGGACTCCCAACACTACGCTACCCAATATCTATTGAAGTTCCTTATATTCTAACTATATCTATTTTCGCGTTAGAAACCTTAATAATTATAAGTATACCCGATAGCAAAAGTAGAATTATTTTTAAGCAATGATTCTCTCTCTTCTCAATCTCTACCGCTTATGAATGAAGTTTAAGCTTATGCCAGATACTTCTCTATAAACGTCAATCCAACTAGCTGACTATTATTATCTAGTTATTGGGGCTCGATAATGAGTGGGTGCAAACGTAATAGCTCTACAGTCGTATAAGACTCTACCTTAGATATGTTATAGATGAGCCGCGTTTAAATCTTATTTCACCTCCCAATGACGTTCGAATTATAAAATGTATACAACAATGACACTTCTTTGATCTTCCCGTCGCCTTCCGACCTGCGGCGGACTTTCATCATTAACACAACGAACGAAAAGTTACAGGGACGATTCTTGGTGCAACACTCTCACTAACAAATAATATCACCGTGATCTTTAACAACCATCAGATTATACGAAGGTTTATACGTCGGTTGTTTAGATATAGGTACCTAAGATTGTTTGTGCCATTTTTAAAATTCTTCATTTATTCAATATATACCTACCTATATTAAAGTAGGGTTTGTAGTCAATTCAAATTGTCGTCATACGTTTAAATAGTTCCGTGTTTACTATAGTTACCTACTAAGAGGACATGAGCGTCGTAAGTATGAAATATTATAATAGGTAATTGGTAATAGTGTTACATACATCTCTTGGTGACCGACTATTGCTGGGCAAGGAAAAACATGGAGGGGTACTGCAAAAAGACTATAGATCGTCCTCCCACCGGATAGTTTGGAAACCTCGAAGACGAAGGACAGTGGCATCGATTAAAAGGTCTAAGTTCGACAGTGGCATTCCAAAATCTGCGGGATGGTTCGGTGGAATGGGTGAGTAAATAAAATCGGATTAACGGCTATGGTTAAATATCGCTTCAAGATCGGTAACACGACGTCTTACTCTAATTCGGTCCCGGGGGGCTGCGCGGGGGCGGAAGTTGCCGACAAATTGAAATATTTCAATTCGCTCGGAATTCGATTTAAATTACAATGAGAGGCGGTTGGAGCGACGGGGTGCCGGGGCGGCAAGCTTATACACCGAACGTTTTGGATGTTAGAATAAATAATAAATATCCCATGTTTGCAGCCAGTTTGATGAGCACAAACTTCGTTATTTCTCTTATTTCCAACCGATTTTGACGATGATGCAAACCGCAGCTAGAGCAGAGTGACTCAATAACCACGAATAAACAGGCACTGACTGACCTACTTAATACTTACAGCCCTATGTTTGCAGTTCTATCCACAATTAATATATATTATTAACTTATAGACTTACAAACAACTTATATCTACCAACTTATACTGCCAGTCCTGTTCCTAGAGATGTTATTGAGATCGATCGCAAACGTTTGTTCAAGGACGATCTCAGATACATCTTTTGTCCTTTTGGAAAGTGATGTCGATACCTCAGAATACGACACAGTGAGTAGTTGACCTGACGTGAGACCCTGAGGTGAATAGGCCGTCTGTTATGTATTTAAAAATTATCTTCAATACTTCCGCTTCAACTCTTGGACAAAATCCTTTCCCACCATATAATTATACTTATTATTACAGAGAAATCAGTTTCGTTTTTGTCTCAAGTGTTCCATATATGGGATAATAATGAAAGCCATTTAATAATACTCAATGATAATGAAAGGGTACGTGTATTTTAAAGTGAACGCTTAAATAAATATTTAACAGCTCCTCACACTGTCCGAACGGATAGAAAGATAAGGAAGAAACGCCATACAAAGCGGTATCAAGCGCCGATCGCGACTCTACAATATGAGGCATATTTAACTCGAATCCCCGCGTCATAATGTAGGCACGCACAATAACACGCAACCTCAACAATAAATATTAAAAGAATGAAATCCTCGCGAATAACAAACATAATTGTGTTTTTTGTACCTCATTCAATAGCTTCGTCCAGACAAAAACTGGTTCTCAAAAAAGTCACCTTTATAAATTAAGTTTCAGCGCGCTGCCACCAATGGAGGGCCGGGGGCGGGTCGCGCGGCGCGGCCATTGGCGGCCGCGGCCCTCGCGGCTGACAACATTTTATATAACCGGAGGATACAACATATACAGTTAACAGTCCGGAGCGAGCGGGACGGCGCGCGCTGAGCACGGCGAGTGGCGGCGCTCTCGCTCGGCGCGGCAACTGTTCGCGTGAGCAACAGTGTTGGTAACATCGCGGTCGGGAGCGCCGGCCCGACTGTTGCGCTCCGGGCACCTGCTCCCCTGTAGCGTGTGCACCGCCGGTGGAAGATGCGAATGTGATTTAGTTTGTAACAGTTGAGATCCTGTCGCTCGTAATGGAAATGTCGCTGCCGAACGGTGTCGATGTGTCGCAACTGGTGCAGCACCCCGTGCTGGCCGCGCTGCCGCCCTTCTTCCTCCGAGCTTCCGAAAGATATCAGGTCGGTAATTGTTCGTTTATGTTTGTTTCCATTTTAGGTAGACATTTAGAATTTTGAAAACGGTGATTTATGTACTGTTATTATAATTAAATAGTATTAAAAGACACAATAACAGAAGTTGTTTGCTATTAATACCATTATATAAAGTTACAATTCCACATAATAGATATAAGATATCGTACCAAACTCTACATTTATAATAATACTGAGAGTTTATGTTGGAGATGCGTTTTTATTCTTCTTTATCTGTTAAAGACATATTTAACAGACTGATTATAAATATGTGGTCAAGCTCATAAAACGATTTACTATAAAAATAGAAATAAGTGAATAAATAGATATATGTAAAAACAACCAAATAACTTTTATATAAAACATAGGTACATGTTTAGTGCTCATTACAATAAGTAAAAAGTAAATTTAAATTTAAATTAAAGTAATTATTAAAATTTAATAAATATGTAGTTTAAATAACAAAATAATTATTGTTGACAGTGTTCATAATATAGAGTTTGCAGCTAACAAATCTCTATTATACCTAATGATACTTTACTTGTTTTTGTCGCTCTACGTCGTTTAATCGCTATTACGGCCGGCTCCTGCGTTAAATTAATGATTGCTAGAAATCATTATGAGTTTAACACATTTTTACAATTTTTTAAAATTATATGTATTAAGAAGCTTCGATTTAAATAGTCAATATCCATATGCCCATCGTCCTTTACAGCCTTCAATGTTCTTACATTTATATGAAACCCTTGGTCACAGGGACTTAACTGGCTAATACACCCTTCAGAGCGGACCAACGCATTGCAAGCGCTGCTGCTTTGCAGCGGAAATAGCTGTGACGGTGGTACCGAGCCGCAAACCGGCGGGGTCTACCACCCGGTGACGATCATTGAATTATTATTAGTAAACACATCCTTTAGATTTTAGAATTACTTTTATTTTGTGGAAAATTTCGTATTGCGATCTGTAGAGTGTTACACACATACATACATATATTGTCTTTGTGTGAGGCTGTGTAAACTTCTGACATAAGTATCGAATGACATTTTTTTATGAAAAAAATTAGATAGAGATAGTGATGTACATTGAGTCTACCTCACTCCTTAACTTAATGTTACATGTGTTACTGGTCAGGGGATCGCATTTTAAACAGCAATTTGATGTAAATAAATCAGGTACTTAACATAATGCAACCTTTACATTTACAACACTTATAAATGTTCTTTCTAAATCTGTAACCGTGGATAGAGCTTCACTATATGAAGAATTATAAATTTAAGACAATACTTGCGACTATCTCTATGATAAATTTTAACTAATTCGGTGCAACCCTTTTGTACATAATTAGTTTTACTTCAAGAGATATAATCGAAAAACTTTACATTCCTCATTAGACACACTCAGGTAAGTATATTCATCTGATGGCACGTGACAGAACAACGTTTAAGATGTGTTTGCTAATGGAACGCCTCGCAGCGATTATCGACGCTAAATTGCAGTAAAACTTTTAATTTTCAAATGAAGTCTCTTGGATCGTAGAGTTGATGTATGATAAAAGGTAGCACAGTCGAATCCTACAACTCAATACACCTGCTACAATATATACACTCAGAGAATAAAATGAGAACAAGTTTATCTGTTAGAGTTACAGTAACTACAGGAGACAAGAGAGATTATGTTAGTCTTCATGCCTAGCACAGTGTGCGCTGGACAGAATGTGAAGGCTTTATGGGATTAAAGATAAAATGAATAATAAAAAATAACTCAAGCTTGCATTACTTTCATTTTACTGCCATCGTTAGTATACCTACCTAAATAATTTATACACAGTTTAAAATTACGACAAGCACGTAATCAGGTCTTGGATTCAAATTTTTGAACGCGTTTAGGTGTTTACAAAATGTACGTCCTTAATATTCATTATTACTAGGTGATAATTTATTAGAATTAGAATATTTTATTCAGCATAATGTTCTGAAGAATATTTGATTATTAAACAAAGTAACGAAAGCGCCTCTTCACCCTGAGCGGAGCGCCGTTGTTCAACAGTGCGGTAACTAATTGATTGATTATGAGCATGATACAACTATTACATATCCAATCTATTGTAGTTTGACCGTCTCATACATTATACTAATGCTGTAGCCGGTGCAATAGGGTACAATAATTATCACTATGTTTTAGTTATTTGCGTCTTTTAGTAGATTTCTTAATTATTAGTGAATAATAGCCGATTTTCAATATTTTGTAATCATTTCTTAAATTTGCAAGTGATTTAAAAAACACTTTTAAAAATAATCTTAGTATCATAACGTCTGGATAATTAATTTTAATTCCTTTGGGATGGTTTGGAGTGTAGATATGTATATACACATATGTATGTAGATACATATGTATTGATGGCATCCGTGATTGAAAATTGTAATATAGAAACATCATCATCAGCCTATCTCAGTACACTGCTGGACATAGACCTCCTTCGATGAGCGCCATCGCGCCCTGTCCTCAG
>DWME01000117.1:0-45855 GCA_018244795.1 Parelbella ahira ahira | reverse complement strand
CCATTTATCATTCTGCTGTTGGAATAGGGGTCTTCTCTCATATGGAGAGGTTTAAGGCCATAGTCTGCCACGCTGGCCAATAGGCTCACCACCTATTCCATGGGAGGTAAACGTAACCGGTGAAACGTGGGAGTGTACTACACTCCTCTGCCTACCCTTTCAGGATTACAGGCGTGAAGTTACGTAGAAAGCATTAATTAGTGACTGCTCTACAGAAATTGGGGTTGTTACTAACATTAGTTCCATATGGATACGAATGCAGTTAGTATAAGTTAGTATCGTTCCTGCTCAAAGTTTGTCACAGACGCGTTGATACTCTGGAGAGCTGAGATGTCCGCTTTTAGGAGGTATATATGTGAACGCAAGCTCATCCTGTCAGAACAAAACTTTATACATTAAACAACTAATATATTCTGTTCATTATTATAGTATTGTACATACTAGATTCTCGTACTAGATACTCACTGTTGAATATTAAATATCATGAAGCTCCACGTGCTATGTAATCGTAACACATACGTGGACATCTTCGCGATCTGCTGCACGTATTGCCACTTCATAAGCTTCCAACTTAACTCAAAGTTGATCTGCTGGAGAATTTATTTTCATGGGACATTGTTGTTCGAAATTGTTCCAGTTCAAACGCCGAACACGTCCGCCGGTCATTTTCGTTCTGTATTGTTTGACTTTGAAACTTCGCAAGTGCGTACCTTACTTATAGATAGATAACTGTGAACAATCGTCTCGTTATCACAACTCAGTAACTTTTAGTTATCTTGTGATCTTGCCGCCGGAAGACTTATGTACACAATTACTGTGAGAAAATTATTAACACTTTTCATCTGTTCAGTTGCCTGCTTTTTTTTAAATAAAGGAACGTATTATGATGTTACGAGGTGCTTACTGGCCATTGGCATTGTATGAAACGCAGTGGATTTTTTTGGACTACAAAGGAATGTCTGAAGGTTTTATATATAATGTATTTCTACAGGCAGCGATAAAGAATTATGATCTACGCAGACTAAAACTGCGTAAATAGATGGTTAATTTCTTAAACGTGACTACGCAAATATTCAAATTGTAGTAATTAAAATAACTGTTTGATATAAATTAAGCAATTGTATAAACCAATTTAAATACACAAAGTACCTTAACATAGAAGTTCTGTTAACTAATTTAAATAGGTATACCGAGTACGTTGACACAGCAAATTTATGATGTATACAGACACAAATTATGTTTAGGTACACTTATATTTACATATATCATTAAACACAAACGTAACAGACAGCCTGAACAGCCGAGCTGTCAACCCTAGGGACCATAAGTATACACGATTCATAATAATTTGCGCAGTTACAATTCGACAATATAACACCTTTGGGATGAGCGTCATAATATTATGTATCATAGGGTTGTCAAAACTGATATATAAATTTAGCTATTAAATTTGTCGTGAGTGTTTATACACATGATTATATACATATGTATCGGCTTAATTCACGTACGTTTTTTGGAATGGCCCGATTAGTTTCGAATTTATACGAGGTCCTTCGTCATGGAGGCGGGCCGGTCTCTGCCGCCTTGTTGCAAAAGTCTCGAGCTCATGATGAAGGACCTCGTATGGGTCCGAAACTAGTCGGCCAATCCAGAAAAAACGTTAATGACTTAAGCCGGTAGATATACAAATATTGAAACTATTTTTGTTAACTTCAAAACAGATTAGATAAATGAAGTCACAATTTTCTTAAATGCCAGCACATCAATACGTATACTTTCGATAGTTAATGCAGAGCAAATTGCTAAATGATCAATGATTATGATTCGCTATATTACAAGTATTCATCGGATATGACCGTTTACTATGATGGTCAATGAATAAGTAGATGACCAAATTATTAAACGTTTTAAAAAAAACATTGCAAAGTTGAATGTTCTACGAATTTAACTAGAACATTCCATATCATCTTTTGGGAAGAGCGCTAGCATAATAGCATACCTTTATTATTTTATTTTTAGCAATATTTAGGAACATTTTGTTGTTATTAATATTATTAGTAATATTTTTATCACTTTGTACCCGCCAGTGGGACATTAGTGCGTCGAAATAAATACAATACCGTCCATTTTAAAGAATAAATGAGTTTTCGTAAGTAACATTAGTTGAATATTTTCTTTTTTAATTGTTTTTTAAACAAGTTAGCGGTCGCATATTACCATATTCAAATATTTAATACGCGTGATAAAGTTGATTACTTCGAAATTTAAAAGAATAAGGTACCATAAATCAATTCAAGTTTGCAACGAGTAAATGAATGAAAAATAAGTTAAATTAGTATCTAATCTTGGGAACGTCGCTCCAGAAACAATATGGATATTTGCGCAAATGAACTTAAGACTTAAAATAATACGCCCTTACTAAGCATAGGTATTATTTGTGAAAGTCGATTTGATATTGTTTTGTAAAGTTAAATCGTGGGCGGTAGAATAAGCGTACAGCTCGCCTGGGGCACTACCATTGCTATACCAATTTCTACCGAGAAGCAATTGTTATTAAAACATTTGTGTTTATTGTACTAGTTCTCAGAAATAGCAACGCGTTTGCGACAGACTTACCAAAAACACATTACTAACACTAACAACAGTTATACTAACAATCTTATATAGGATGCTAAATGTATACTAAGAGTCCTATTTGTAATGACGGATTAATAGCAATAAGTATACAACTATAACAACTACTCACTTGACTAACTGCCCTGGTACCTGCTGTCCTATTGGCATAATTTCATTCGAAGTTGGTTGCCAATATTAGGTTTACCGCAGCTTTAGTTATTAATGGAACATTTCAATAATATATTTATACATTGCCACATACTCCAAATATTTTAGACGTTTATCGTAATAATTTATTTAAAAATCTAATAAAAAAAATGGTAAAAAAGCATTTAATTATAAACAATGTCTTGAATATATATATAAAATTTATGTGAAAAATTGAATGCTTGCTTTAGTAATGAGTTAAATTTTTTCATTGTACCGAAAGTATCAATAGTTAGATTATTTTCTTCGGTGTATATTGAAAGTTTCATAAGTGACTAGTATTTTACTACTCATGAATTTCATTTACATCTAGTGTTATACAATGTAGGTTCGTATGTTCAATGTACGTATGTGTGTTAAAGTTGCGATGTGTCCGATTAGCAATGTCTATGCGAACCATATTCTATTTGCATGAATAGAGATCCATATTCAGTGTTCTGCCACATCTACCACATCTATTTCCATTTGTAATCACACTGGCTCCCTCACTTGTATGCCCGAGGGAGTTGCGGAGGGAATAGGGACCAGTATTATGGTAGACCATGAAGCTTGATCGTTGCAGTACTTTTCTGACTTACAAGTCTCACAAACACCGCATCTACTTTCAAACTGTGAATGTTGTAACATATAATGGCATTGAGAGTAATCATATTCCCAACACATAAATCTTTTGATTATCCTTACTGTAAATTCTTAATTGTTCATTTGAAACAACAAACGGTAGGACTTTGACAAAGACGGACTTTGGTCCAATTTGTTCCATAGATAGATAGTATGTATTCCACAGATAGATAGTAAAGTTCTCGCATTACTAACTAGTACACGTGCTTCATCTTTCATAAGCACTTCCTCATAGAATTAAAAATATGAACAGTTTATGATCTAAAAATATCTCGAGTCGTGTGCGTTTAATGACATGAAAAGGGACTAATTTATGTGCATAACAATAACAAGGCCGTGCATAAAAATATCAGAGACGACTTTTATACCCTTTTAACCCCTTCATACTTTGGAGTGACGGCAGTAGCAGGAGGATCCACGTATTACATGATGTTCTTTTTTAAATGATATACACCTTACGTAATGAATAAGTAATAATAAGGTATATTCAAGAATGTTCTTCAATATAACTATATAAAATAAATTAAAAATAAGTTTATATTACCATTGTTTATTACTATAAAATGATTGTTACTGCTTAAGAAGTAAGGGGTTTTTGCCCACAACGCCCACGCTGGGCGTGCGGGTTGGGGATCGCAGAGCGTCTCGCACCGCCTACGCTGTCCGGCGACGCCCAAACATTCGTTACCAAGCATTCAAAGCCTTAAAACTTTAATAGGCAATCGTTTGTGTTCTAATGTGTTTGCTTAACACGCTTAAACTAAATGAACACATTGCGAGAAGTGCTGCTAAAAAGATAATGGAAGACAAGCTTTTAAAGAAGGATATATTCCGACAATAGGCATAAGAGTGCACAGCTTCTACATTTCATCGGTTCTGTTATACGTTCCATGAAATAGGGGTGAGCCTGTTGCCATACACTGAGCTCATATCTAGACTCCAAGCTACTACTAAAACGTTCCAATTTACTTCTTAGTGTTATTTGGTCTGAGTTGTAACGGTAATAATCAATGTAATATATCTAACAAAGACTTGGGATTCAGGAAGTACTTAGTAAAATTAGAATCTAGAGCTTTTCAACATCAACGTGAATAGGTAGGCTATGAAAACATGCTACACCATAGGTCAGAATTTTATTTTCCATCAGGCAAGGCTGTTGCCAAGTGTTGGCGTGTACAAAATAAAAAAAGCCGATTAAATATCTAGTACATATATTCCTTTTAGATTTTCTACTTCGCTATCACATTCCACGTGCACCTGTCTCTTACAAACACGCACATAGGTAGCGATTGCATTTTTCCGCACCAGCTCCCTACATTTGCATCGATATGAAGTCCGTGTTGTCCCATCGTGCACTGAACCGATTTAAAAATATATTGTGTTGGCATTAATACTCTTCAAAAAGTTTTTCCATATGTTACGAGAACCTATATTATTCGTGATTTTATTAAAATTAGACTGTCTCGTTGGTCGCGTGGCTGATACAAAGGTCCTTCGTTCAAATCCCGGGTCGGGTACCTACTGTCGTGGGACGTAAACGTAACTGTTGAAATGTGGGAGTTTACTATTATATACGCCTCTGCCTACCCCTTCGGGAGTTACAAACGTAATACTACGTGGTTAAACTTACAATTTTACCAGTTTTCCAAGGCAATAAATAATTTTTAACCCTTACACACATCTAGTATAATAATTATACTTTTTATATACAGTGGTAGAAATTACCTAATATTTATTCTAATATTACAATCATTACAGATATATTCATATAGATTAATCCTATTCAACTCATCATCATCATTCCCACTCAAGCAGACAAGCAAACTTACATATTATATAAAAAGGTTTTTTAAACTTATCTACTAATATATTTCGTTTTTGTACTTATTAGTACTTTGAACACCAATGTCGTACGAAGTCCAAAATGTATGAATAAGTTTTAATATTTTCCTCGTGTCTCATTTATTATTTATCTATAGGTACCTACCTACTAATAGCTGATACAATCAAGGTAAATTAATTGACTCTAAGAGATCACTGCGCAATTTACCGAAAGCTAATGGACGGTGTTAATGAGAAAATGTGATGTTAATTGATTTAAATAATTAATAAAAAAAAAATCTTAAATTTTATAATAATGGTAATATTATACACTTGGTTCTCTCTGCCTACTCCGCAGAGGATAAGACGTGATAATACATTAGTAACAATAACGTTATATCACCATTACCTTATCCTATTTATTAATCACGCTTGTAATCCACGAAGTGGTAGGTAGATGAGAGTAGTTACACCGTTTACGTTATGTCCCACAATGGATAGATGGTGAGCCTATTTCAACCTTATTTATACTGGTAACCGAATATGTAATGGTGCACTGTCGCCAATGTAATTCAAAGTCTCAACTCAAGTTTCACTGTACAACCAAGACCTAAGATGAAAAGTCCGAGATTTCCGCCTCTAGTCAGTGTGTTCCTACAGCAAAGTTTTAAAAATGTCAGAGAAAACGTGACTTTGCGATTTTTTTATTGTATTTGTGATTGCAAAGGCGCGATTTTTCATGAAAGAATTTTTTTTAAAACACCACGGAAGAGATCTGACATTTCGATGGTATTTGTGTACAAAAATCCCAATTTAAAAAATGCGATGCTCAGTATGACACTTCCACAGTAAGGAATTGGCGTTGTTCGGTTTTTGTCCGGATGGGAAAAAAAAAGTAATTGTCGAACGTAGGGATGAGCGTGTTACAAACACCAAAAAATATTCGTTAGAGTGTTGGATTCTGTTTTATTTTATTTCAAAGAATTTATGACGATACTCAAGTTATCTTGTTTAAATTCACACAATTAAGGAAACATGCCGGAGTATTCGTTCTTGACAAACTGACTGACAGAAAAAGCATAGCCCTAACCCATTAGAGGTAGAAATAATATAATTTTCATTTTTAACACATCCCATTTCTCACTTAAATCGTTAGTTAATTGCACCCATGCGAAGGTTGGACGGGATGCTAGTTTAGTTTTATAAACGTAGTGAAGTCGCTGTACAGGACTTGAATTTGAACGCATAGTCTCTAAGTTCATTTTCATTATTTATGTTTGTTCTTATTTTAAGGACGCAGTGGGCAAAGCCGGTAAGATACGAAAACTTTTAAATTATTTATATTCATACACTGTGCATTAGTGTTATTTTTAATTTTTTAATATTCTGAGCATCTTTAATATTAAAAAAGAAACGTAACATCACGCCTGTAATCCCCGAAGAGGTACGTAGAAGAGTGTAGACTAATCCCACGTTTCACCAGTTATGTCTACGTTAGATCGTCACTACTACAAATTCTAAATTAGAAAAATCCAATAGTACCCGACCAGGAATGTGAATCCAGGACCTCTCCTGGGAGTCGCGCTTGCAACCAGTCAACCAACGAGGCAGTTCATATCTTTATCAACATCTTACGTAATCGTACGTGCAGGGTATCTAAAAACATCATGCGTAAAATCACATTCTTAACAAGTTTGAGTTGCAATGTTAAGTTTCAATCACAGTACACCTTCAAAGCCTATTAAACGCTTAAGTAAAGTTATGATAATCCTTTAAACTTTGTTGTACCGTTAAACATTTCCAAGAAATCAGGGAAACCAACAAAAACCTTTTTACGCACCAATTCTTTCTCCGAAAAACAGTTTAAGTTCGATAGATAACTACGCATATCCGATAGTGCTTTCGAGATCGCAATAAGGCCAAGGCTCTTAAGAAAAAATCTTCTCCGACCTTGGAAGCCATTGAAGACACCCCAGGGGATTAGAATTTGGAAGTTGAAGTGGCCAGTTCTAATCAGAAGCTACCTGTAGCGGGTCGAGCATGTGCTTCATCGGCTAAGTCGGCAGTCGCGCGCAGGCCCCCACGCGCTCCGGACGTGTGGTAACGCCATGCCGCCCTGAGCGGCGCCGTACGCTCCTCCGTCCGACTTATGTCCGTTCACATATCTGCTTCATCGGAAAAAGTCAGATAAAGTAAAGAAAAATATTTCCGTCTTTAAATTAGCATTTAATATCAGGCGGCACGAGCACCCTAAGTGTTGTTACAAACTTGGCACCGGATTGGGGAAACGGGACCACCTGTTGTTCGCGATTTGGAATAGTCCGTCGGACAACGTCACAATCTGTTTACAAATGGGGGGCGCCCCCACCCCCGATGGGCCATGACGCAAGGTTTTATGGGCGCCCCGTGTACGCGTTACTATGGCGGAAAAACAACAGTCGTCGCGTGAAAATAGATTTCCGTGTTTCCACCTGCGTTACGCTAAACATCCATTTCACGGTGTTGCCGAAGTTGGGTAAATTACGATGTGTTTGGGAAAAAATTGTAGGTGCGATCCCGATTTAGACTTACTTTGATTCGACTGACGGAGTTTTGAAGTGAAAGGCGTCTTGCCATGAATATGAAACAACCAAAGTTAAATTAGTATTTCATAAAGGCCACAAACGCTAAAATTCGCGGTACATTAACGAACAAAGGTCCGTTGGTTGGCGTTTGTTAACATAGTTCGTTAGTTTTCCGTGATACAAAGAGTTTCTTGTCTGTACAATAGTTAATTAGATAATATTGTTACATAGGCCCGATGGAACTGTTTTGAATAAGACACAGTAAAAAAATAATAAACTTGAAACGCGGAGGAATATTTTTAGGAGATGTATCCTTAGAATGATTTGGGCAATAAAACCTCGATAGCAAATGAATCATGTTTAAAAATAGATACATGCCAAAAGCTATTTATATTTTTAAGGCGTAAAAAATTCCAAATTGATACCAATAAAAATGAGCCGGTACCTATATAAGTTCAACAATAAAAACCCACGTAGTATCATAATATTTAATAAATAATTTGATTCGGTCGCTGTGAAATCTAACTATTTTAAGTTAGTACGATTTGTTTCGAGATGGACGGGTTTATTGTTTGACAACAAATCACAAAAGGATTTACGATTTATTTACCCCAACGCGATGTTATAGTTCGAAAATTACGATCGCGGAGAAACTATAAAAAATCCATTGGAATATTTAAAATTATTTCTAAACAACTGATATTATGATAGGTAAAACAATTAATCAAATACCAGTAAGCAAAGAAATGCTTAAGAAAATTTAGACAAAAACAGAATTTTGTTTAGAATTATATTAGATTCAGAATCTAGATTAATTTTGAGAAACTTTGGTATTGGGTAAAACGATTAATAGAAGTAAGAATCAAAGTAATTTAAAATGTACCTACTCTGTCTGGATTTTGTTACCAAACAATTACTACAATAAACAAAGAAATTCTGTAATTTAATATGAAAGTTGTAAACGAGAATAAATTATAGATAGATTTCAAAAATGGAACGAAAATCATCTAGAAGTAATTCACGAAAGAACTCATATCTGATAAAACGTTACTATGAGTTAATTCATACATATTATGCTTAAATAACTGCAATAGTTACATAATATAATGACCTAATTAACAGTGGTTAAATACAAATTATATTTATAACACACATAAAAACACCTTAGGTGATAATCAACTAATACGAGTATACTAGATACGCTAACAGTATCTTAATTGTATATATCATACATCTGTCCATGATATTACGGTTTTTATACACAGGAAACCAGTTTAAAATAAACCCGATTCTTTATACATCCGATTCTTTATACTTATATTGATCTAAAAACTTAAATAAACGATATTAATAATGAACATACATAATAGGTATGTATCGATATTTTGGACATAATCAAATCAAACCTCACAATATCTCAATTAAGTCTTATTTAGACCATTATACGTATATCTGTGGGAAGTAACACCGAATGCGGCAAATATAAATTCGGCCAACGTTCTCAAGATAAACGGGATACAAGCAAAAACTTACATGAGCGATGTTTATGATGTAGATATAAATACATAATTTAGAAGCAATTAATGAACACGAAACGCGCCTCACTATATGTATATTAATTACTTTTAACTTATGTCAATATTAGTATATTTGTATGCATGAAACATATGTACGTATACTTGTTGGGAAAATATAAAATCAGCTATCGTCCCCAAAACGTAAAGGTACGAACTTGCCTCACAGCACCTTTATTGCATCTAACGTACGCAGCTCATTAATGCGTATACAATAATTGGTTTCGGAAATTAGTCAAATTTTTAAAACTGTAACCAATTCAACCAAAAACTTAAACGAACAATATTTATGATGTAGGTAGATATAGTTTCGAAACTATCGATAAGCACATTCAACGTGTATGTAATATTTTAAATGCAATGCAGTCGTGTACATATACGTATTTATTAGCGTTTCCAGAACAAACTTAACAATCGTCGTTTCTCGCAAGACAAAGGGAGTAAGTCAAAAAGCGGTGAAAACTAAAATTAGCACTGTTATGGTAATAATATGAAATTTATTAGCCGTACATCAGCGAACCAATGAAAACGTCTGAAAAATGTACATTGTTTATGACACCGATCTGTTACATATCAAAACATGCTATTTAAATAAACATATCTAGCAAGTATTTGAGTGATTAGTTTTTTGTGCTACGTGTCACGTGTCACGGGATCCAGAGTGCCGTGGTGGGGTGAAAAATTTTGGTGTGAGCTGAAGTGGGTGAAACAGCGGTGGACATTAGTGTCTTGACTGGAGATAGCGTATGATGTGATGATGCGACGTGGGAAGGCGCTGCTGGAAGGCAGCAGACAGGGCTCTGTCGACGGCAACAGCAACCTGGCTAATGATAAAGAGCTGGTGCATAAATGTCATAGTGATCCTGGTGGAGGTCGGGCATTGGGTGCGGTGCCCAGAGCACACAGACACAGATCTGCGTCGGGAGCGCCAAGAAAATGCGTTCTGACTCTCGATGGCTACTCGTATGTTATAGGTAAGTTTATTCCCAACCCATCGTTAGGATCATTTACATATTTATCAGTGATGGAAGTATTAAGAGATTAGGGACACCGAAAGATTAAGAGCAGTGTCTAGATAAAACAAATGTGACAGATAAAACCGATCAGATAGAAGGTTATGGTCAGAACGTTTATGCAATTAATATTAACTGTATTTTTTTCAATGACATAGTGTACAAATTTAAATAGAGATTATTTTTACTTATTCAAATCAATTTAATAGGTACACAAACAAATCTCTAAAAGTTTTATGTATTTGTATAGCATTTAACTAAGAAGACAAAAACTAGATGTACGTAATACGTTTTGAATTTTGCTTATACTAAATAAGAGTTTCATCTACTTTTATCAAATTAAATGTATAAATCTGTGGAAAGTAAAGTATAGCCGATGCACTGATATAGTTATGATACATGTAAATGTAACACGTAACATCACGCCTGTAATCCTCGAAGGAGTAGGCAGAGGAATGTAGTACACTCCCATGATACATGAAACATGAAAACAATTCGATAATAATTATGCTTATAGATTAATTGTCTTAAACAATATAATGTGTGTCAGTAGTCTTTGTTGTAACCAAAAATATTGCTCATTAAAAAACACTTTTTTCGTCGTAAAAAGCTTTGAATAATACCTCTCTCTGACTACAAAAGATTGATGCTTGCAACGGTCACATATTTTGAGCGCAAATATTTAAATAGCGAATCAGAATGGTTTGGTTCTTTGAATTTATGAATGGCCAGTCAGTGGGCATAAATTTGAATGCTAAATTGCAGGTGTGGTGACCAGAACAGACCGTTCTACCCACTCATCTATAACATTCGGGTTGAATATAATTATTTATCCGAATTGATAATTTAGGTGGCTCAAATGACTTATAGGTTGACGTAGAACTGTTGATGAGCTTACTTAAATATTGTTTATGAATTTACCTCTAACGAATGTGGACGAAAAAACAGACAAAGGGGCAAGATCAGCAAGTGTTAATTTTATTAGCCAAGTTTTTTCAAAATGCTTTAACATTACAAAATTTTTTTTAGATCGCATAAATTAACTCTGATAACTATGAACTGTATTAAAATTGATTAAAAGATTTAAATTGTGAAATAAATCAACTCTCAGCCATCGGCACTGCAATAATGAATCAGATTCAACAACTTCCATTAACGGGGTGTCGATTTGTGGTTTCAATAATTTATTTACTGTGTTATTCACCGCGACCGATATTATAAGGAAGTGGTTTCATTAATAGACAAAAATTATATATTTAAGTCTTAAATTGTTTTTGGCTGTTATAAATGATTTTATACTCAGGTGCAAACATATAAATAATAAATATATTGTACTCGCCAAACGATAACAATGCCAGGAGCGCGATGGCGCTCATTGAGGAAGGCATATGTTCCTCAATGAACTGTAATAGGCTGCTGATGATGATCATGATAATGATGATTTGCCAAATAACAGAGACTATATAAGAGACCAGAGGCAAGAAGAAATAGAAATAGATTATAATATTCTGGACTTAACTATTGAGCTCAAGCTAACTTCACCTGCATATGGTTCCATATGCTATGGAAGAAATAATAGCCTGGTGTCCCGCTAATCGCGGTATGATGCAGCCTTTTTAGGCAACTCTGAATGCCTTCCAGCGGGTGAAAGTGGGGGCGGAATGAGAAGCTATGCTCTGCGATATCCTATCCACGTGCGCAGCTTAGGAATTATGGGCAAATACCCTGTTTCGAGAGGTATGTTTCTAGCAGTGCACTAAGTCAGACTGATTATGATGATGATCAGGATATTTGTCCTTTTATCGAATCGAATCTACTATTTGCTCTATATTCATTGTTGGTCATCTATCACACGACTAATGATATGCTTATCAAAATTTAATGGATTTTTAGAAAGAAGTATCTCTCGACTGTTTACGAGATAAAAACTTTGGCCCGAGTTTTCACAGCTTCTACAAGTGCTTAAGATTCTTAATGCGACTCTAACAATGTTTAGGTAGACCTTCTTTAATACCAGTACATGTATACATCACAATTGGTTACAGCAATATCTAGTGATGTACACCATACTTCGGATAACAGTGAATATTGCAAAATAACTTCAACATAACTATGAGCAATATCTATTACGAAACTGAGATACAACACTTAATATCATTTATTAAAATAACGTTGTATATTATATGCACCATTAATTAATTGCACAATGATTTGTTCTACAGAGTTTTCTTCGTAATGATAATTGAACGCTTATCACTGCCGATTTCATCAATAAATGTTACGAAAGTTTAACATGTTATATCACTATTTTCTAAATCACAGAGTTAGATAAAGTTTTGATTCTAGTAAAATCAAAGACTAGTCATCGTAGGTACTTTTAGAATTCTTCCCAGACTTATTTTTTGATTCCAACGTCCCAGGTTACTTATTTTTGAAGATGTAATTAAATATTAGCATATACTCTTTGTAGGGTTTAAAAACATATGTTCTACTGAATATACAAAAATATCTCGGTTTAAATAATCCCAAATTAGACTGTCGTGAAAAATATAGGTCTAAATCAATTTACAACGACATTGTTTCCAAGTAGAGTTCGGACTAAATTCGGAATCTGTATTTGAACTGATTTCCGTATAAACGAATCAACGGCCGGGTACTACGATGTTAAATGCATTTGGAATTCAGGTTCATTTGCTGAAAAAGGAATTCTAAATCGCTATTTCCATACAGTATCGAGTTTTTTCTTTAATTATGTTTTACATTGAAACGTACTCTATCCCTCACAACTAACCCAGGCTGAGTCTTTAACCCTTTTAATTCTTTATTTCGAATAAGAGTGAATTTATTCAAGAAAGGATGGTTCATCGTTAACCCGTTTATCTTCGAACTTTTGGACACGAGTCTCCTCTCAGAATAAGAAGGATTAAGGGTATACTTTACTATGATAGCATAGTGCGGGTTAGCAGACTTTATGGGTTCTACAGAACATTGTGGAGAATTATCAAGGGTCCATGTTGACGATGATTGCCTTCACCTTTATCAAGTTTGATAAATGTTAAAATATACATTTTCTTGTACAGTGGTGATCACTGCGATGAACCCAGGACTACCGGAGCGGAAGTTTTAATTCTAAGCCAGTAGGCTGCTTATATTAATATTTATGATTAATATGAATTACACATAAATGTTTTTGTTATTTATAGATAGTTATTGTTAATTAAATAGACTGTCTCTTTGGTCGAGTGGTTGCAAACGCTACTGCTGTTCCAGAATGCCCGGGTGCGATCCGGGTCGGGTACTATCGGGTTTTTCTAACTTGTAATTCTTAGTTGTTGCATGGAGTTTGGATTTGTGACCGATGATGGCAATAAGCTCACCCGCTTTCCATAGTGGGACATATAACGTAACTGCACGTGAACCGTGCAAGTGAACTTCACTCCTCTGTATACCTCTGCGCGGATTGCAGGCGTGATGTTACGTTTATTATTAATTAGTAAATTATGATTTTTAATCTCAGTTCTTTTATTTATTTGATTTCTTCTTATTGGTTCGATAGTTAACTACCAAAGAACGGTACAAGTCTGAATTTTAGTGTGAAATTTTTATCAATTATGGCAAATATTCAGCAACAGTAATCTTATTAATATCATAATTGAAATATATGTATGTATGTTGGTTAGTTGGTCTTCCTTCCATACAGCGATGAAGCAATAGAGCGACACGATTGTTTTTCCAGAAATACACAATTTACGGGCCGGTGAAACAAAGCATAACTGATTGTACGGAAATGATTTGGCTTTCCGCGCGAACGAAGTTTCATACCTAAATATATAGTTGATATAGGTATGTATATGTGATTACATAAATTTTTGGCTGCAAGTATATTCAAAATTTTTATATTCTTTTCAGCTTTGAGTAGTAACTGGCTTTGACAATCTCTTAATAAACTCTGTTTTTAATAAAAAAAGTTTAGATGACTAGGATGAAATTTAAAACGTATAAGCCATATGAGAATTTTGCTTACATTTTAATATTTGCTTTTGACTCTTTTGGACTTGTTTGCTATGTCCGTTCATAAATAGCTTAACTAAAAATCTGTTTGTTTTAAACGTATAAAATTTAACCATTTATCTAAATACGAAGAATGATTTTTTATTTTATGTGGGTAGATAATTTTTACAGTGCTGAGTCAAATCTTTCTAATATCTTGTTATTTTTAGTAAACGGTATGAATGTCGCATTATTCCACAATATTACTAGTCTATGTATATACGCTTATTCTCTTCGAAACAGTCAATGTCCAAAGCTTCTCAAACGATTAAAATTTTGCTGATGATCACCGTCTAGATATACTTGCATATTACTGTGACAAGAATCATTAACTCGATTTTAACTTTTAATTTTCTCTTTTTTCCATTAATAAAGAAAAAATTTTAGTACAAAACAAAGTTGTAGTACAATATTTAGTAACTTTTCATTTCCCGTTTTTACGTCCCTTTTGTTTAACTTTATCTGTATCATTTTTATTTTCCTGTTCTTTTCTCATACGGATCTGTGATATGCGCAATATACTCATTCCTTACGATCTGTCGTCCTTTGTACATTTCTTTTTTTCCTATTTACATCATATTTTACATATCTCCCTTCTTTTCCTGGATATTTCTCTTCCCTTTTAGTCACCCCCATTCATGCTCACCGCATTTTTTGTCACATCATTTTCATTTTCGACTCATAACAGACCAAATCATGTTGAACAATTTCCTCTTTTCTTTTCATCTTTTCCATCTTTCTTCCAAAAATTCATCCATCTCCGTACGGAGAGAGAGTGTACACTCTTACATGTCTTATTAGAGCTTTTTAATTTACCTCCTCATATTTATATTACTTAATAATCATAACATGAAATTTTCTTGTAACAGTTCACATTTAAAATTACACTAAATTCGTAATTAAATTGAAAATATGTTTATTGTTGCATACCGCGCGGCTATTAAAGAAACAAATAGTTTGAGACCAATTTCAAAACCAAAACCTATCAACTTGCTTAAAAAGGAGCCGTCCCAACTCATGGGCCTTGGTAGTCGTTAGGAAATTCCCAGCTGATATCAAAACGCTGAGGTCACCTTTTTCCATATTATTCATAGCTTTTCTAACTTCCACATTCAATGTTTTCCAAACCCAGTGTCCACACTCAATGTTGTTTAACCCAGAAATATCGTTTCCGCCTAAAACTCGGCACAGTGTCACCTGATTCTCCAACAGTTAAATAACTACTGAAAAAATTTTAGGCAGTGAAGTTGAAATTTACTGACCGAGTTTCCAATTTGTGTGAGGTTTTTAAAATTCACCGCTATCTTTAGCTTCCGGCTTATAGAGCCGATTCCCTTTTTTATTATTTTCCCGATGATTTTCCCACGGTTAAGCGGATTTCGCTGATCATGAAAATTGTGCCCGAACGGTTTTATTTAACTGCGCGTTTTGAGGTCACGTGGAAATAATTTTATTTGAATCGTAATTTAAAACGTTTCCACAGTTTTTAAATACTTACATATTTTTTAGGTTACAACGTAAAAACAGGAACATGAGACAGTTCAAAGTTAATAATATTTGCAGTTCATTAATGTTTCTAAATTAATTTGGTAATTAGATAATTGCGCACCTTTGTTATGGAACAACGTATAGTCCTTTTTTGTACTGTAAGCATCTTTGTATCTCTTTCTATTGAATGTATGTGAAAATATGAATATTTTTGGATATATAAAGCTTCACTTCGTTCCAAGAGAAAGTTTAATAACTAACGTGTGTAACTAATGCATTAAAATTTTAAATATCACCTTTTAATTGGTAACTAGAAAGTAGCGTGATCTTAGGTGAGCGTGACTTGTCTGGTAGATTTTCGTAAGCGTTGCAGTACTTCATATGACATATTTACACATTTATTTCGTACTGGTTCTATGTTCAGACTAATAAATGATACATTTAACTTATTATTGCTCCATGATGTAAAATGAATTCAAGTCTGTGGTCAGACCAATAAGGTTAGAGACTTTTCACCTATTAACTAAGACTAGACGCTTGGCCTATCTTGTAACTTCTCTCTATTTAGCTTGTATTACATTTTCTTCTTTTACCAGCTATAATCAATTAAAGAAACCTAAAAATATAAAATAATAATATGTTTGCGCTTTTCTAATATGCTATGTATAAGTTCAAGTTTCAAAAATTCAATAGTAGGTACCCGACAAGGGAATCGAATCCAGGAGTGTTCGAGTCCCGTGGCTCATCAGCAGTCGCACTTGCAACAACTCGACCAACGAAACAGTCAACTACTTTAAAGCACTATAGTATTTATAATACTAAGCCAAAATATCATAGCATTCTTTAAATTTAAATCTACCAAAGTACATTTGTATATGAGGAAGTACATAGCTTAAATTTTATGTAGGCACACGTAAGTACATATATGTATAATGTACGTACACGTATAACTTAAGTACGTATATAAGTAAAACCTGAGCCATAAACGTCCACTCTCAGAGTTATAGCTCTGTCCATCGTATTTTTTACGAACAAAACGTACCTACGTGCGCCAGAACAAGCCGCCGCGGCCGGCTTGATATTCCAGAAAGTCCCTCCGCGTTTTCATAAGCCTCTTATTCCTATTACAAATGTATTTTTACCTAACTCGTGTAGCAACGCACGTGTCATTTTGTCTCCAGGATCTTTGTTGAATATATTTTTATCGCGCTCTCTGCAATATGTCGTCGCATCTTTAATTTTAGGGTCACTCTAACATTAAGTGCTTTTCTTTTGAGTCACTTTATTTCTTATACGAGACTCGCTTAACCTTCGTGTGGAAGATGTTCCTGCGTTGCATAGTATTTTTTTCAATTAAGTCGCAATTAAGATATTCTCAATTATATCGCTTGTAAAACACGGTATGTATTGACCTGAAAATTCCTTAAGTATTAATTTTTTTTTTTTGTAGTAGGTAACACCAGCTCACTTGGTGTATAGTCGTAATTGCAATACAAAAAGAACTACTTCCAATTTTAAAAAGGCTAAGGTTCTATATCCCACACACACCTACTGGTTCTACTGAAGGTACTGAAGGAAGGTAGCGTAGAGGGTGTTTTATTGAACTGGATGCTCCGAGGAACTTCAAGACACTTGACTAACCTAACTACATATCTAAAGCTATGTGGTGTCAATATTCATAACCCAAAATGTTATCTATTAAACCGTAATAAATATTGTATTATATTATCGATTACTTCCTGTTAATCGACCCATCTAGTTAGTCTAAATTTTAATTTAATATAAACTACAAAAAAGTAGCTCCACGCAGCTTTTGGATAGTCAATTACCTTTTGAATAAAACATTTAAACTACAGAGCAATATTTATATATGCCGGTTTTAATAATCGTTAACTTTTGGAGAGCAAAACGACTTTAACTATGCTAAAATTATACAGGATCACACATAAACAAATGGACGGAATGGTGCAATGATATGAGATCGGTAGAACTATGCTATCAGCATCATACTGAGTTTTTCCTTTAATAATAAGCAAAGCACTAGCACAGAGCTTTCGCGGCGAGCGCAGACCACAAATATCACCTTGTTGACTATCCGTGCTCGAGTTCTACACCACCCCGCTATAACAAGCCGTGACGTATCTCATCGAGACGTGTGACGTCATCGTTATCTGATAACGCTGATGTCGCGCTAATCGAGCGACTTAGCGGTTTGATTCGACGGCCGCGGATTGTTTGTGTGAATTATTTGAACGGTGATAACATTGTTGCACTCGAAATGAAAATGTTTAGTATGCAGTATTATTTATATTTCCTTTATTTAAAGTAACAAAGGGCGGAATTCATGTCAAGTGGCATTTTCTACCAGCCAGGCCAGGTGATCACGAGAATACTTGGATGATGATGAAGTTCGATATCTATCCTCCACGTTCAGTATCTATGTTCAACAACAATTGTAAAAAAATATGATGGTATCCGCCTGGTCCTTTACGGTCTAGGCAGAGCGCCGAGTTCTAAATATAACTATCCTAACAGATGCATGATTCTTCTATATTCATGATATAGTGTATGTCGCTACTAATACAGTCTTAGGGACACTTTGCCCTTGTTCTATAGCTTTATGCTTTGAATACTGTGATATGCGGCTGTTTGAGAAGAAAAATGAATAGTTTTGTTTCGGAGACTTCGTAAACGGTAACTTTTTTTATTGCGTAAAAATACCTAGATACTGGCATGTCACAAATGTGACGCTATCCTTAAAATATTTTAGAACTTTCTCGATACTACCCGTACCGTACTACATTGGCAAAAGCTTATTGGAGCTTCCATCAACCTGAATGTAATGACCGCGGAAATGAAAAAGTTATTAAATTTTTTCTAACCTAGATTTTCTAGTGAAAATTTCTTGCAGTACATAGCTCGGAGTATGGGTCTGTGCCCGGTGGATAGCAATAAGCGCACCACCTAAAACGCAACTGCTGAAACGTGGGAGCATATTACAATCCTCTGATT
Source organism: Parelbella ahira ahira (assembly GCA_018244795.1). Taxonomy (NCBI): domain Eukaryota; kingdom Metazoa; phylum Arthropoda; class Insecta; order Lepidoptera; family Hesperiidae; genus Parelbella; species Parelbella ahira. Next base: position 26,889 of record DWME01000117.1, on the reverse strand, counting down.
ACAATCCTCTGCTTACATCTTCGCAGATTACAGGCGTGATGTTACGCTCATTATTGTTATTCTGGTAATTTGATGTACCTCCTGGTCATGGTATACTCGTGGAAAAAGAAATCTTAAGGCTATAATTCTGGTATGGAGACCGCGACCTGGGAAACGTAGCGTAGGACGCCCTCCAGTAAAGTGGAGCGACGATATATGCAGTGACAGGCAGTGATTGAATGCAAAGAGCTAAAGATTGAGCTCAGTGGCGTACCATTGGAGTGACTATGTCCAGCAGTGAATGAGAAGAGGCTGATGATGAGGATGATAATGTGGGCCATAATTCATCACGCGGGCCAAATTCGGGTTGACATACTTACCACGCCTTAGAAAATGTTAAGACGTGCAATTTTACTCATTCGCGATATTTACTTTGTAGTGAAAATAAATGCTGTCGTAAATAATAGCAATAGTAACCCATGCGTACATGTTTAGTACCTAGCTGTTCAAAATGTAATACACAGCAAATTAAATTAACTGAGGATATATTTCCTTATTTATAAATACTTATTAATTCATCTATCATCTTATTAATCAATTATTACTCTGATCACGTAAAGGAGAAATCATTAAGCGGTTTCGTAATAAAAATTCTATAAATGTTAGTTTATCGATGATATACTAAACTATCTAATATAGTACTTGTCCACATTAGAAGGTGAACGAAATTTGTTCGAACTTGTGACATACATACATTCGAAATTCGAACGGACACCGTGTAAAACGAAATTGGAGAAGAATAACCAAGCGAGCGAACTTTATACCGAATACATTTTGATGGGCGATAATTTTCGCCCAACGCTTAATTAGATTTTCAGCTTTGTTCGAATATATCACAACTCAACGCAGTATTATACTGGATATACGATAACGGATTCATTCACTGAAAACTCGTAAATATAACCGCAACGACACAGTAATAACATATACTGAATTTTTGACAACATTCTCACTCACTCTGCCATAGTGGGACGTAACAATACTGCCTATTTATTTGGAGAAAGTCGTGATGTTGTCTAAATAGTATCGTAATTGAGTGTTGTTAGTGTTTGTAGATTCGTTTCCTATTGATAGAGTGGACTTAATTGAGTACAACACTGCTGTGCGGATCTACGCAACAACGGAAGCTCACAACTTACACCACTTAGCTCGAGAAACTGGCTATTGGCCAACTCGAGAGCCAAATATTGTTATAGGATATTGAGAATGTTGGTAAATTGTTATGTAATTATAATTTCAATTAATTCTATCGCCTATGTACTCGTAAGCTAACTAAAACAGTCATTGCTGACAGAGGAGTTTGAATTTTTCGAAATCAGCGTGGGTATTTGAAGGGAATGATGAATGTAGAAGAACGTTTATCGATATTTTCTACATCATAAGGGGCCTATCATGACAATATAATAATAATTTCTAAGAGCATAAGCTTTCACATTCACCCGTATATGACATTACGAAACCAAAAATTATTTACTCTCACACGATACACGGATGTAAATTTTGCAATCTGCCAGCCCCTTAGGGATAAAAGCGCTTGTTACATTAAGCGTTAATGTTCCCTGCATGTGTGTGTGTGTATGTATATAGTTGAAATGATGAAACGTGGGAGTACCCAATACATTCTTATGAATAACCTTAGGGAGATATACAGGTGTGATGTAATAGCATGTCAAATCAACATCCTCAGGATCATCATCATAACTGTCATCACCATCATCATTAACAACAACCTGTTACAGTCTACCACTGGATATAGTCCTCGCTGGGTTTTTGCCCATTATGCTATTATTACTATACATTAGACTAACATTTTCCATTCCAATATACATGTACTATATACAGGTGTGCGTGTTTGCTAAGTCCCCTTTAAGTCCAGGTTGATTGCTCAACATACAGCAATACCGAACACGTAAACATACGTTATCTGGCGCCGAATCGGTCAAATTGATCTATTTCCATATTGTTTACACCATTATCGCCCTTATCGTAACATGCGCACGTCTGTACAAGTTGACGCGGCTGTATTGTGGGTGAGTCCATTCTTTAGCTCGTTAAGGCCTATATTATGTAGACGTTTGTGCGAAAACACAGCAATTTATTTGTTTTCCATCGTGAGGAAACTTGCACAACTTAGAATTTATAAAAAACATTCTAAGGTGTGTGAAACCTGCCATCCTGCACTTGGCCAGCGCGGTAGACTATGGGCTTAACTCTCGCGTTATGCGAGAAGACCGATATTCCAACAGTAGATGAATATTTATCTATTTGTGTTTTATTGGAACACCTAAAAAACTTGGTAAGTTTAACAAAAGGCGAACTTAATGGCTAGTGGCATACCCTACCTTGTCGGTAGACGTTAACAGTAACGAAAACATACTAAATAAACCTACACATTATAAAAAAGGTATTATTTTTATTAATCATTTTGTGTACTTTCATAATTGTAGATATTGTTTTTCTCTCAACTGTAGGTACCAGATAGGTTAGCAAATGATTTCTCCACCAGTGGATCTACTGGAAGATATTTGAATATGGAATAAGTGGTGCGCTTGTATATGTTTCCAGATTTATGTCCTTATTTATTTCGTACATTAATCAATTAAAAAATATATTTATCAAGTTTATTTGTTCTTTATTTGAATGTAAAAAAAAATGATCTACATAAGTGATATTTGTAGCTGTTTCACATTTGGTGAACTGAATGAAGCACACTTTTATCGTTACCGTGCCGTATTTGGTTACCGTAAGAACGGCTCTACCTATTTTGGGATAAGATGTCCGTGTAAAAAATACCCTAACATATTTACATATTATTATTTATACATCAGATGTATTGCTGCCTGGGAATTTATATCGGAGATAGAGTATATTTTATTATTTTGCTATTAAATGTTTCGTGACTATTTATACATATGATTGTATATGTACTACTGCGAGTTGGACTATCCCAATAACGTGACTTAAGCCGGTACATGTATAATGTGTATTTTATTACTTTGGATTTAGAAATTTTACTTTCGTTTGAACACAAATGTCTCTTAATGTCGCTGCCTAATCATGCTCTATCAAAATCGAAATCGCTGACACATGTCTCGAGTTGTCAAGCCCACGCGGCAACATGCCATGTTCGGAAGTGGTTCTCACATACAATGCTTCTAATGCAGTCAACGACTTGCCATTCGTGACTATTATTCGATAATGAGTCGCCATGTGACATGTCAGCATGTAACGTGAAATGTACAAACAAATTTTTTCTTGCTTTTTTTGTGGTCTTTGATCCTATTAACGAGTGTATACAGCTGTCATTTATAATAAAAGGCGTAAGAAATGGAAAATGTATATAAATACTGTTTAAATTATTTATTTCGAAATTGTGTTAGTGTTTTATGATATTCAGGAATAATTCGAGATCTAAAAGATGACCATGAGGTCATCTTTTGCAATTATGAAATTGCACTAAGCACTTCGGTCATCCAGACACTGTTTAAGTGCTATCAAAAATATATGAGTGAGTATTTTTTGTCCTCATTGAACACTTTGGTCTGTAGGCCGGTCGTTACGTAGAGTCAACTTCGCACGTGACTGGAACGATATTTGAATAATAATAAATAGAATAAGTTCATAATGACTGTATGTATATAAATACTGTCACTCTGTGTTCTCTGCCTATCGTGTAAGAATAACGGAATGGTATAATAGTAAAATAATTATAGGTACTTCTGTGCCGTTTCGGAAAGATGCAATCGTGATGTTACCTTGTTATGTCGGTGTCTTTGTTTTTATATTATGCGTCTTTCTGTGTTCCCTTGGGATAAGGAAACCTCGTGTCAACTAGTTCTGCTCAAAACAATATTTTTCGTGTTTTAGTTAAAATGAAACATGCATTGTAGTTTAATTAGATATATACCTTGAATGGTTAAGTCTCCTTGACTTAGGATATTCAGCCATTCGCACAGCTACTTGTCATCTTGTAAAGTGTTTTAAGAATTAACTTTCGTGAATTTCAGTTCTGAGGGATTGCGACGTAATCCGCTTTCAGTCCTTAAATCTTAAGAACACTCAGAATATTAGAAATATTTTAAGTATGATTTGTTAAGTAGGGTCTTTAGTACTGTTATATTTATTGGATTAACAATACTTGTACTATAACATAACGTTCGGGCTTTATTTTCCTGAAGAGGTAGACAGAGGAGTGTAGTACAAACCCACCTTTCACTAGTTTTGTTAAACGTGGGACTGTATGTTCACAAAACGGATTTCACTTCCCATCACGGAATAGGGGGTGAACCTATTACCATACACCGGGCACGGAAACTAATTCGGTCTTATTGCTAGAATTTCAAGCTATTAAAACGCATTACTAATTTAAAATATGTTATACAATATTTATTTCGTTATTACTTATTCCGTTTTACTAATTTCGCACGAACAATATGCTAATGAGTAGTAATTAATATGTTCTCAGACTTAACATGATTATCCAACGTAAGCAATTTGTGTATCAAGTTCCTGCGCCCCTTCATTTTGCTTAATTAAAATGAAATTTATATTTTGTTCACGGATAACGTAAGCAGCGTGATATGTAGTATAGCAAAGTATGTACAAGTCTTTGATTGAATTCATTTGATTAAATTTGATTGATTTACACGTATCTCTCAATTTCTTCCGCTGGATTGCTTTCACTTCTTTGAGAGTTGATCTGGATGACCCGTTAATAACGGATGGTTTTGTATTAAAAGCAATATTGTCGTTAATTTTAGAAACTTTGGGATACTCGTATATGTGGAATAAATTGATTATTGTACGATATACTTGGGTTGCCCACTTAGTGAAAGAATGTCTGCGAATTTTTAGTCAACAAATCTCATATTTTTTTTAAGTTTACGAGTGAACAGTTTTGTCTGTAAACTCAATCTTATTGCTAGAATCCTCTGAGGCTCTTACGATAATGTTACTTTTAGTGTGATGAAGGCTTTTGTATTGTGCAATGAGCATAGTACTGGTAGCAAGGTAATAATTTTGTCCAACTTTTGTCGATAGAACTTTGGCTATAAAGCCTGCTACCGCAGAACTTTGATCCTGCGTTAAGATTTTTAATTTATAATGGAACTTACTTTTTTATCGTTATTGCTTCATCACACTGGGTTCCTTATAGTTTAGGCAGAAAGCATCGACTACCAAATATCGCTGTTCTTAAAGACCTGATGTCTTCTTCTACATTCATTACTCTCGTCAAAATCCACGCCAGTTTTGGAGACTTCTGCCTCCCTCATCTACCCTACACTCACGAAATTTGTTATTTTCTTTAATGGAAGTGAGATATTTTCAACACATTTATTTTTTACTCCGGTTGGATTCACAATAACGTCGACGTCATCGCAGCGAGCCCTCGTAACAGCCTGTCGTAAAGACGTTCCTTGAGTGTTTTAAGATTTTTGTCAATTTTGCAGAAAGTTGACATTTCTGTAGCGTGTAGCTCATTTTCATGGCCGCTATTATCTATACTTCGCAGAGGAAAATTTTTCAACCCCACAATATTGAGTGTTTTCAACAAAATTCCTTGTGCCTAAGGACTTAAAAGGTCTAGAATAAAATCTAATTGCCACAAAAATGCCATTGTTGTGCAAAAGCTTTCAGAGTGTGATGAACAGGCATTCTAAACAAAACGCTCAAATTTAGTTCTCGACATATACATACACATAATATGTATGGGTCAAAAACATTTTTTTCATCTTTCTAACGTTAAATAGCCGTAGGTGTAGCCATATTATTTGGCAGCGATGACATATGTTTTCGTTCTGTATTTATTATTTTAAAAAAATTCAACTTTCTCGACGGTGCTTTTAAATACATTGTATGAAATTAATTAAAGCAATACGTGATACCAAGAATTGAAGAGAACAACTTAGTAACATGCGAATGGAATTAATGCTAATTCTTGGAACTCATGTTAAGGATTAAACTCTTAGAATAAACAAATTAAGTTTAATATACGATATTAATCTTTTTATGCTACTCGTTTACAAGTAGTAATAGTAAGAATAAGTTTAAGTATAAAAAGCATGTCAAAGGATAAATGTATTTGCCACTTTGCTCTGTCCTACCCCATACGAGATCTGGCGTGGGAACGTAAAAAATACTTACTATACGTTTGTCACTCATAGGTGAATCATGTAAGCACACGATTGTCATAGATGCTATAACAGCGACTGCAGTCCACCTTGACGTATATTAAGGTCTTAATACTGAATTAAAATTGTTGTCTGCAAACCACCATATACACATATGGGCCTTCCCATAGGACATAGGCCTTACAATAGGACGATTTGCGCATAATCCCTACGTTATGCATGCGGGTATAATGGACTAATAGTTAAGATTAACTGTGTATATTAACCACCGGAATATGCTACCTACATTCTTACTTCTCTATCTTCTGCTGTTTTCTTCATCATATTTTGCATTTTCATTATTTTTTTTGTTATTCTGAATATCTATAAACGTTCGTGGCTCATATTGTATATGAATGGAATGTTCATATTAAATGACATTGTATCAAATATTTTAGTACCATAACAAATCAAGAACATTATCTTTTACGAATAGGTATACTCGTGCGTAGTCTACTGAAAGAAAGGAGGAGAATGAAGGAAATAGCTACAATGTAACTAATATTTTTTAGCATTTGAAGTTACATCACAACATTATTAAAACGCCAAATAAATATTACAAAATATTAAGAAATGTTACGCTTCTTTCAATTCTTATTTGACAAAAACCCTTACATTTTATACTTGTGGATATAAGAGAAGCTGAGTGTAGGATAAGCTGGACTTCAAGCAATTCGAGCTAAGAGCGTAAGACGCTTTTTAGGATGCCAGTTATCGGAATCACGGGAACATACGCTTTTGCAGTGTCGACCCCGACTCTAAGCCCCTATCAGACGGCGATTTACATATATACATACATAGCAAATAGAACAAATTGGACAGAAACTGACGGGTACATCGTAATCTATTCAGTTTTTACTGGTCTTTTGGTGCAGTGGTCAGTGAACCTGATCGCTAAACGATGGTCGTGGGTACGATTCCCACACGAACCAAACAATTGTGTTATGAACACAAGCATTTGTTAGGTATATATACCTGAGTGTAAATAGATAACGCTTACGTATTAAAAAGCATATATATATAACGTATCACCATTCTACTTTCCCTGTCAAAGGCTCCTACATGGTTTAGAATAAGATATTCCAAAATCTTATTGTCATCATTATATTATAACTTTTTGTTTCAACGATAACATATATGGTGTATAAACGTGACATCACGCCTGTAATCCCCGAAGAGGTAGGCAGAGAGGCAGTACACTCCCACGTTTCACCAGGTATATTTACGTCCCATGGAATAGTTGGTGAGTCTATTGCCATACACTGGACATGAATCCAGACTCCGAGTCACTACTAGAAATTCTAAATTAGCAAAATCCAATAACACCCGATCCGGGATTTGAACCAAGGACCTCCCGATCGGCAGTCGTGCTTTTAACCACTCGACCAACGAGACAGTCATGTGTGTATGCGCGATATATATTATGTAAATGTAGTTGAACTGATTGGTACAATAGTCACAGTTCAATTACGTCAAATACATGGTGTATAGTATTGTGTGTTAATTAATATCTGTGATTCGTACTAGGATCTTGCTTGTAATTGTATGTAATATTGCGACGCGCAAATATTGGCGTGGAAACTAATAGTATCTCGCTGTTGTAGTACGCGTTATGCATGCAGTATTGTTTTTTATTGTTGAATGAGTTTCATTTAAACACATTTTCTTTGTTAAAGGTTTTGTTCTGTGGACATGTGCTGTTAATTGTCTCTAAACAGTGTTGAGTATTGTGTTTTGGTTTGAAATGTTGTATAAAGGAATTGTATATGAAGTATAATATTTCTACGGTCTATATTATAAAAAAGCAACATCACACCCGTAATCCCCAATGGGGTAAGCATAGAAATGTAAGCTAATATAATTTTAATGACAATAGAGGTATTTTAAATCTTAAATGTAAATATGTCGCATATAATAAGCACGTTACTTTTCCAAAGGTGTTATTGACAGGAACGCGATACGGAATTTCATAAGGCTCGCTACTTTCAGCATATTGAAACGCGGTCACATCAGAACTTGTGTGAAAATCCCCGTTGAACGCAAAAAGCCTGCCAAAAATCCGACCTCATTATACCCCGCCAAGCCGGGGTCGGTTCATGCGGGGATGGTATTTTCGTCACGTCTTACGTAAAGAATGCTTAATTTTTCACCGTAATGGGGTGTGAAATTTATTTATATTAATTTACGGGACGTAACGAAATCCACCTTTTATAGTATCGTCGACGCGCTGCGTCTATTGGTACTGCTAAGTAGCACAGCTTATATTATTTTTTTTTAATATCTCGGGACATTTTGTCATATAGCCACCTGATCTTAAAATATACAGGATCGAAGCGAGCCTGTGTTATACATATATATAAATACTCAAAAATAGAAAAAAAAAACACTTATGCTTCAAATTGACCTTAGATGGAAATCGAATCCAGTGCCCGGTCGAACAATCACGCTCAATATCCAGAGGACCAACCGGCTAGTCATACTCTTATAGTCCAATCTGAAAACCGCAGTACCTAAATACCTACATAGGTGAATGTACATCTGAATTTACAACACGTTTAAAAGTACGTACTCACAGAAAAAAATCGTCGAGTCATGCCCCATCCCTCAGCTAATCACCTCAGATCAATCACTAAATCCATATACATCACCAAACAAAACTTAACCACGAAATCTATCACGGAATTGCCGATTATTTGGAAGATAACACGGCTTGGACCGATCGACAATATATCTATCAACATATAGTATAAATGTTATATTGTTTGGAGGCTTGCCAAGTAGCCGTCGATTCTGTAGCAACATACCGGAGTTAGGTTTTTTCATATCACAATTTCTTATCGATCCTGATGGCGTACACAAAATATTCTCATATACATTTTTTCACAAATGTTCTTTCATATTTACTGAAATGTTAATAAACTGGTAAATATCCACTGGTACAATTTATAACCTAGACGGAGTATTAAAATTAAGTTTGAAAACATTTCAAACAACTATTCGCCTGATTTGCGGTTGGTAGACATTTTCTATTAATTCTTCAAAATCTAGTTACATGACGGTCACGAAATAAATTAGTTTCTGGAATAAATGATATCCTCGAACACGAATTAACGATGCAGGCGAGACAAAGCACGTTTTCCATTTTATCACTTACCGCACACACGCAAGCGTCATTGGATAATGCAATATGCATTTTAATGCATATTACAAAGTTATTTCGTGTTAGTTGAACATTGTAGCGATAAATTTAAGCTGTGTGATAGTTATTACTAAACTTGCTACCTTGTTAGAATAGTTAGTCCTATGTTACAGCAAGATTGTAATAGAGCATAAAATAAAATAACATCGGCACATGAATATTAATTAATGATTGGTCCAACCCGTAAAGAATTAAATTATAAATAATGAAAGAAAGAAACAGTGACATAAATCTAGTTACTTAAAAGAATGTTATATAAATGTAGAATTGAGTAACGATATACGCAAAGTGGCTGGCAGTGGTTGGATGCGAAGAGCTGAATATCGAGCTCAGTGGCGTGTCATTTAAGAGGCCTATGCCCAGAAGTGGACGTGAAAAAGCTGATGATGATAATGTAAAATTCGATTAGGCAATAAATGAATTCGATGTAAAATTTCCAATGTGTATTTAGCGGCGACGGTGACTATGAAATTAGAAACATACAAAACCTGCAGCAGTAATTCATCCCTTCCTTCATAAAATAACAGTAAATAAAATTTATAAAGTCATGCTACTTACTTCCTTTGTTTTTCGCTGTACCCACCCACATTTTCAAAATAACGGCGTCATGAAACGGCGGCTATATATCTGCCGTGAAATTACCGAACCGTGGAGAGGATAACGTACATTGAACATTTGCGGTTCAGTGAAAATTAACTCCAAACAAGCGCTAATGATTGTATTCTTTGTGGATTATTTATAATTATTCATACGTTAATTGTACACCTTATTTAAAAGAGTGACGATATCCGCAAAGTGGGAAGGAGTGGTTGGATGCGAAGCGCTGAAGAACGACGGCTGACACTGACACGTAGGCTGACAATGATGATGACTATAATAATAATAATGATCTTATTTAACATTATTATGAAAAATATCGATGATTAATGAAAGAGCTGACTAAATATAGGACATAGTAATTTCACTATGTAATTAACTTAACAAAGTCTGAGACCCTCGAGAGATAATGTAAAAGGGTGTACTGACGCGGGAAAATCAACAGCTGTTCAATGGGTTGCTTTAGTTTAGAAATTACTCGTCTATGAACCCTCGTAAAACCATAACAATAATTATACAGTACAACTTTAGGAAAGGTTACATACACATGCACATCATTGATACATAATGATAATAATAATTATTATTATTTCTTATTCCAGTACAATAAACAAATTTACAATGAAAATACAGGAACCATTAATGCTTCGCATAAAATGTTTTGCGTCTCGCAATTAACGTGAGGTCAGATTTATCATAAAAATTATTGTTCCCCAACTCATCTTGAACAGTACCCGATTTTCTCTAAAAACAGGTAAATTTATTCGCTCTATTGACCTGGATGCTTAACTCGTTGCCCTGTACAAACCAAGAGTGGTGTACTACAGCTCATTGTTCGGAGCTGCCCCAGATAGCGGAATACGAAGGCAATTTAGAATGGTATTGTCGAGATGTGCACAGCTTCATAGCCACCGCTATTGGATAAAGGAATAACCCTTTATGTAATTCGAATAGCACGCAGCGCTTGGATCGCCGCGGTGTTATTGTCTTTGGAAGGTATTGGAACAGTGTCAGATACTGCGAAAAAGTGGCAATAAGTGGCAACACGAATAGAATTGCCTTTTATTAGTATGTTATTATAATTTTTTTTATATCCTCACGCTAGATCCTTTACGGTGCACAGAACACCGAGTACAAAATATTTATCTTAAGAGGCTTAACGTGCTTTTTTTTAATTCATCACTCACGGAACCAACATCCATTATCATTCGCGTTGTATCCGTCTATTATTTGTAATTTTTCCACTATTTTCTTTAAGTGCGAAGTCTTACCCATTTATGTATTTGTACAGCGGCCAGGAGACCCAATTGGGACTTTCACCCTAAACTGAGCTGAACTCAGCATGGGAGCGAAAAAAGGGTTGATGAGATGAATAATTTAATTTAAATTTAGCATACCCACTGCACCAAATGTAAAAAAGCTATCGTTGAAATATACCCCGAAAAAATTAAATTAAATTTTAAAATTGATGTACTCGTATGTAACTACGCCGAGTAACAAGATAGCTTGCTGTTGAACTGAAACGATTCTGCATTTACAACTGTCGTTCGATGACATGTACGAGTACTTTAATTATATTTTAAATATTTTTACTATTATACTCGGAAATATTTAATAAAAATCTTTATAATTGATGCTATTCGAGAACTTCTTTAAAAACCATGAATATACGTATATTTATTTAGGTTTTAGGAACTTTTAGCTTTACAAACTAAAATCGCTCTATAGACTCCGGAGTTTATAGGAGAGGCGCGTAAACTCTGGGAAGAGTTCTGAGATATAGGTATGGAATTTGTGAAGTGATATTTTGTTATTGCGAAAAAATCAGCAAACATCAGTTTAACCGCAATTTGGTTAATGTAGCATCAAAGATAAGATAAGATGCTAATGGCATGGAGATACATGTAATTAATAAGCTATATTTTTGAGCAGGACTCACGCCACGTCGTTCAGCTGGTGGAAATAGTAAAGCGACCGGGTCAAACTTTGGGACTGTACATCCGGGAGGGCGATGGCGGAGCCAGGACGGATGGAGTATTCATATCTCGAATAGCCTTGGAATCAGCGGTATACAACAGTGGATGCCTTAAAGTCGGAGACGAGATCCTGGCAGTTAACCTGGTGGATGTGAGGCGCATGTCGCTGGATGACGTCGTAATCATCATGTCTATTCCACGGAGACTGTTACTTTGCACTAGACAGAGGAAAGGTAAATAAGATGGTTTATGGTTAAATCGAAACTTCAGTAAATCAGGTGTGGTGCGGCCTATTACTGAAGTCTAAAGTTGTATTCTAAAAGGTACACTTTTAGAATTCGGCTGTATTGATATAAAAAAATATTTCAATAACATGACTGATTTAATATCCAATATCTTTATATACTTTGCAATTATGTTAAGGTCTTTGCGCATACCTAATTACTATTTATAATATTTTTAATATTCATATCATAAATCACTGAGTCGTAGGTACCGCTTTTATTATTTGGTTCTTAATTTAATATATTTTTTATTTTAATAGAACCTTGGATTTTTCATTTAATTTTTGACATTTAATGCCTATTTTGGGCATTCAAAAGTTTGCGTAGCTTTATTGGAGTTTTATTTTCCCAGGTAAATCGGGGCCAGGCTCGCCGTCACTGCCGCGGGCCGAACACAAGCCACCGCCTGTCGTGGTCTTGAAGAGAGACTGCCGCGATGATGACGACAGGGACCGAGATAGAGTCGATGGCTTATATTCACAGTAAGTCTTTATATAGAAACACAACAAAATACTAATAGGGTAGTTGAAGAATTTTTTTATGAGTTACATTTCATCTTGATTAAAATAAATCAGATTAAAAAATATATATTTTAGACACGGCACGCTTCGATCAACTGGAGCTCCAAGTAATGTGGTACGTCCCGTGGGAGATGGTCGAGAAGAGAGAAGTCGCATGCAACTGGGGCCGCTCTCCCCAGATTCAGCTGGACTCGATCTTTACTATAACTCACGTCCACCATCTGATCATTCTACATGGAGGTATTAGACACTTATTTTATTTCAATACTGAAAACATTTTGTATCTATTAAACCCAACATGACAAAAAGTCTACGATAGCCCTTTATAAAATTACATTATAAAATAATTGGCTATTGCATAAAACTTGTTATGGACCTTTGATTTTGTTTTTAGAAACAGATTCTACACATCGTTTACTTATCATATTTTTTTCTCAGTTATCGACCCCCACCACCGGTGATCACTGAGCAACCGAAGTCATCTGCTACGCATTTCGTGCCATATGAGAGGTCGTACCCAAATACACTTGAGAGTTTGGCAGAAAAAGTTCACTCTTTCTATCCGTCGGAGAGTGGAAGGTAAGGAAAAATATTATTATTGGAATATTTTAAATGTCGGCGCTGGTGTATTTAAAAATTGTGTTTTACAGTACACGATTTGGTAGCAGAGTACCGCGGTCAGGCTCGGAGCAGCAATTACCACGTGCGGAAACCCATTCAGACTTCGGTAGACATTCATTACTTAGGTCCAGCCTAAAAGCTTCAGCGGCTACAGGCGGTGGTGAGTATTTTCTACCTTTTATTCTTTTGCCGATAAAGTAATTATATGAAAATATCATTAATATAATGCGCGTTGATAAGTTATTACGACAATAACTATTCTTTCAGCTTCAAGTTTGTCAAGATACAATCAACGTTATGGTGGAGTAGGCATGCCAGGATCGGGTCTCACAAGCAGTGGACTCGGTGGAACTGGACTAAGTGGTACAGGTTTAGGTGGAGCTGGATTACCTTCTGGTCTTTCTAGTACCGGGCTGAGTGGATTGACAGGCTCAAGTTTAGTAGGCTCAGGATTAACGAGTTCCGGTCTCGGAGCCAGTTTAACTGGTACCGGGTTGGGATCCACTCTCGGCGGAGGTTACGGAACCACTGGCTTAGGTTTGCCGTCATACAGCAGTAAATTTGGAACATCAAGAAGAAACAGAAGTTTAGACTACTCATCAGATACAGAAGCTACTGCTCCCACGAGAACGCCATACTACTCGGGTCTGAGCGGTTACAGGAGTAGCACATTGGGAAGAGATATCGGATCTAAATTTAATTCATTGCCGAGAGATGTCAGAGGAACCGGTCAAAGGTAAAGTCAAATAGGACAATCAAATGAAGATCAATTCAATTTTTGTTCGACATGTTACATTAAATGTTCATTTAATTCTTAAATAGGTTGGGTTTATCTAGGCGTGCCGGGAGTGTTCTTCAAGATGAGCCCGAACCATTGTCGTCACGATTGGATCTTCGTTCGTCTAGAGGCAAGTAGCATGTTAAGAAAATTGTGTTCATTATATTATTACCTTTGAGATTCTGAAACTGTCACTGTTTCAGGTCGTTTAACCTCCTCACCTTCAGTCTTCACATCAGACGAATATAGGGCATGGTTATCCCGTGCCCCATCCACCAGTGCTCTTTATGAAACGCTTCGCCCAAGACTTCCAACGCACTATTCTGCCGAAAATATCCATGACGCTTTGAAAAACGTAAGAGAGCTTAGTTATTAAGCTATAAGAACATAACAATCGCTGTGCTGAGCCAGCTGCTACACACATATACCATAAAAACATATTACACCTTAACATTAGAGGCAACTAAATGTTCAACATCACTGCCAGACATGAATCATCTCGTTTGTTACACTATATTAAACACTTATGTATGTATATATATTCATATTATCCTTAATTTCTGTTTCATAAGTCATGTAATCATTAACCACGTCATCTGTCATCGCCATGCATCTTCCAGATGGAAAGTGGTAGTCGCTTCGGCTCATCGCTTGGCTTGTCAGCTGGTCGGCGGATCGAGCGCCCTCGTCACTTACCAGCTCGCTCGCTCTCGTCACAACAGTTGGGACCGACTGCTGGAGGATCACCATCAGCTCGACGTGTTCGTCAGCTCCTAGAGCTTGGTTCAAGATTCAACTGCCCTAATCCTAGTCCTGTGCCAACGCCAAGTTCCCGTCATCAACGACAGCTGGATATTAATCCTAATGGTAAGAGTCTTTAAATTATTATTATGAAACTAGAATAGCAAACCTATAATGGGCTTGCTTTTCTAGTTAAAATAAAATATAGACAATCTTCTAATTAAAATAAAATATAGGCAACAAAAGGTATATAAATATTACTTATTGTTTTTAATAACAAATAACTCAATAAAATAAAGGATAAAAGATTTAAAACGATGCGACTACATTGAATTAAAATATATATATCTATGAAGGCACTGATTCTGCTGAATTTAATTGTAGGCAACTATGTCAAGGCTCGAATTTATCGAATCGAAGGCATAGGATCCTAGGAGGTTATATGTGAAAAAAATGTAAAACATGTATCCAAAAAGCCGATCATCCTGTATAGTGTAAAGTTGTACCTTAATACCGTGTAACTGCTAATGATTTACAAAGCTCAATTATTACCCATAATGAAGTACTGCTTTCATCATGGCTATGTTCCGTTCCGTACATTAGCTGGACTCGGGGCTGCTCAAGGGTTAGATGTACCTGTTGTGGATGATTTTCTTTTGAGGTATTTTCAAAACGCAAAGAAGTTTACCACGTCAAGAACGGATTTAAAAAAGCTCCCTGTAATTAGACCTACTTATATTAAAGACCTACATAGGCATCGATAACCATACATCGCGAGGAGGCTAGTATGCCTAATTGCTATGTTCAGTGAGTAAACACAAAATTTAACGAAATTATTTTCGTCCACAGAGTTCCTAAAATACAAAGTAGAGAAACCTGGGGCAGGGGGATTATCAGCATCGATGACTGGTCTATCTCGTCTTTCTGGCGGAGTGTCGGGAATGTTGTGGGTCCATCTGTTAGCTGGTCGGGGTCTTCGGCCAGTACCTTCCGGGTCTTCACCAGGCTCTCCCCCCTCCGGTCCGCTAGCTCCACCGCAGCAGCCGGTGGCGCCAAGAGATTTGTACTGCGTATTAGAATGCGATAGAGTGCACAAAGCTCGGACTGTGGTAAGATTGTAGTATCTGAATAGCTTCATCAAATTTGTGAAATATAGAGAAATATTTTGTTTTTTATTATTTAAGCACATCTTTATACTAATACTTACCATCTTTATCATTAGGTTCGCAATGGCGAGCTTCAGTTTGACTGGGATGAATCCTTCGAATTGGAACTAGTAGACAATCGGCAGCTAGACGTGCTGGTGTACTCCTGGGACCCCCAGCACCGCCACAAACTATGTTACCGCGGGGCTGTTACCCTACCCGACCTGCTTGCTCGATCGCCTTCGCACCAACTTGCTATCAGAGTAAGAAATAATCTCTATTTCAAATTAAACATTATTTAACGTTATCATCACTAAGACATTAAGACTGTTTAAAAAATTGCCATGCATGAAATAATATTTAATATTCAAAAATATCCAATATTTCGGACAATTTACAGTTATCTGATCCTAACCCAGGCAGAACATAGGCTATGATGATCAAACAGTCATTAACACTACATTTTAGTCTCAGGCAGAAAAAATATTTGTATTCGTCCCACAGTTACTTGCTACGGGTAGGAATCCAATCCACTGTCCTCGGCTCAGTTATATGCAAATATTAGAAAAAAATTGTTTCCTTCAACAGATGGACCCACGAGGCACGCTCTACGTTCGCTTACGACACACAGAGCCACACGATCTATTCCGTCGCAGACCAGCGCCGCCACGCATCTCACCACCGCCGCTGTTTGGGACAGAGCTGGACACGGTGGTGGCTCGAGAAGTCCGACCACCGCACGCGCCGCCTGTGCCGCTGGTCGTCCGCCGCTGCGTCGAGGAAATTGAAAGACGAGGACTGGATATTATTGGTAAGTATACGTTAACAAATTTACTATATTTTATTATTATTATCATCATCAGTCTACTCACGTCTACTGCTCGAAATAGGCCTCTCCAAAAGCACGTCACTGAGCTCGACGTTCAGTTCTTCGTATCCAAACGCTGTTCGTCACTTTGCGTACGAGTATATCGTCACTCCACTGAGTCTGAGGGGTAGACTACTATTTAATAAATCAAAATAAAATGTTATATGTAAGCGGTACGGTTGCTCTGAACTGATTTAAGTGAAAGGTAAAATTGTTAAGTACTTCATAGTCTTAAGTTAGTTTCAATATAGTTTAACAAAGACGTGCATTTAACAAATAATATTTAACACGTCTAAGGTTCAAGGAAAACATTCCAATCACTTTGTAATCTTCTCATCTAATTCGGGAATAATTATGCATGAGTTGCTTTAAAATTAATTTAATCACTAATATTTTTATTAGGTCTACATAATCTATGATTAAATAGAGCAATAAATCAAAGATATTATACAGTCAAAACTCTATTTCATATCGGTAAGTAAAGTTATTATGGTTAATTTTATTCCTGTAATAATTGTGTTATTCTTCATATAGGTCTCTACCGCCTTTGCGGTTCTGCAACGAAAAAACGTGTACTGCGAGAGGCTTTCGAGCGCAATCCCCGTGGAGTTGAGCTCACACCAGATGCAGTTCCTGACATAAATGTTATTACTGGCCTATTAAAGGATTTCCTGCGGGAACTCCCACAACCGTTGTTTAGCCGATGCTTGTACCAGATGACGCTAGACGCTCTCGGTGAGTGCGTTAACTGAGCAGAACTTCTCTTTCGATATTCTAAGAGTCTTTCTAAATTAATTTCCTTAAGATTGTTCATGTATGTGTAAACTAAAATAACTTTCTTTGGTAATGAGTTAAATTACAAAATACTTCCTTTTATTGCATAATTGTAGAAGCTTGTATAGTTAAGTTCAACTTACTTATGAATTTTAATAAAGTTTCAATTTTCTTTTATTGCTTCGTATTGTACTAATAAGAAATATCTTTCAGGAGTGTGCCTACCTGACGACCGAGAAGGCAATGCTCGTCTAATGGCCTCGATAGTGGAATGTCTGCCTCGCGCTGCTCGAGCTACTTTGGTCTTTTTGCTGGACCACTTAGCACTCGTGGTTGCAGCTCAAGACCGAAATAAGATGTCTCCATTCCATCTAGCCGTGGCACTAGCACCTCCACTAATGCTCCATTCTCAACCACCATCAGACCTGGACTATCAGAGACCAATTCACGTCCTTCAGTGTCTGCTGCAAATTTGGCCCGCTCCTAAACGTTCAGGTAATGTTATTGATCAAACTATATTCTTTTAAAACATTTTCAAGTAATTCTTAAATTATTTTTAATAAAATTAAATTTCGGCAATTTTTTTCAAAACGAATCCAAAATCTGTTGTTTAATTTTCGACATGATGTGAATTACTAAACTACACAAGACACAACTACTCACATTCAATTAGTTATCAACACGAATTTGTTAAAAGACAAAATGTAATGATTTTCTGTTTTGGTAATTATTACAAGATAAAATATAAAATAAATACAGAGAGACAAATAAAGAGCATAAGAAAAATACCAAGTAATGAATTACATCCCGGTATGATCTGATACCAAACAATAGAAAAATATGAAGGTTTTTATTGTAGCGGCAATATGTACCTACATGATCTACCGGATCGAAATAACTTCGAATCCTTCATATGTAAGCTGGATTTACAATAGCTTAATATAAAGATCATAATGGCCTGTACTTGCTTGATATTTTAAATGAGTAGAATATTCAGTAGATTTGTAGAGTAGATGGTAGACCAGAACACTTACATGAACCAACGCTAAGCAAAACCTTAACGCATGTATATTTGTAGACAGTTCGGCGCGGCGAGCCAGCAACCGGACCGCGTGGAAACAGAGTCAGTGCGTCGCTAGCGGCCTCAGCCACGCTCCCCCCAGGTTCTCTTTTACAACTGCCTTTATTAAATGTAGCTTTCGTTTTGATTATTAAGTTTCGACCAACCTTTACCAATATATAATTGTCTAGGACAAATTCGAAGAGGATCTTCAAATTACACAATTAGATACAATTGAATTAAGCTAATAAGTGCTTATTATTATGTATAATTGATTGTTTCTGTTATTAGGCCGAGTTCCGCCCTCAGTCAGTCCATATCGGCCTCAAGCGGGAGCATCAGCAGCATCTCCGCCGCCAGCTCTCTCGGGTCGGCCCGTGCCCGACCGATCGCCGCCCGCACATGTTTGTTTCATTTTTTAAAACTATATTACATATTTTATACTACTTACATTTATATATAAATCTATATATATTTTATTTATTTTTAATTTGTAATACCACTAAAAGTTATTGACGCTGATAACGTTTGGCCTCAAATATGTATTTAATGGCTTGTGACGTGTCAAGTTCAGTTCGGTATTGCAAATGAGGTGATAAGGTGATAGTAGAACTTTTTATTACGTACTTTAAATAAGCCTATGTATATAACTCTATCGACAATAATACTCACTTTAAAATTCGTTTATTTCCTTGTTTTACTTTCCAGGTTCTCTCATCAGTCAGGGTCGGCCAATATCGTCCGCAGTCGCCTCTTCGAGGCCCTCTGCCCGCTCCACCTCGCTCCCGGCAGGTGACAGTATCCTCTCCAGGTTCACCCAGTAGCAGTTCCGGAAGCCACAGTCCGGCGGATACCATTAAACATGGTGGATCGGTATCGTCTATACTGCGACAGCCGGAACGGGTGAGTTCTCCTCGGTCCTCGCCGAGGAGCTCTCCTCGCGCATCACCCCGTGATTCGCCACGCAACACGCCACGAGATAACACGCCTCGGGATTTGACGCCACGGGACCTGACGCCACGGGATTTGACTCCACGGGAAATGACACCGCGCGATTTAACACCACG
This sequence comes from Parelbella ahira ahira, assembly GCA_018244795.1. NCBI lineage: Eukaryota > Metazoa > Arthropoda > Insecta > Lepidoptera > Hesperiidae > Parelbella > Parelbella ahira. Next base: position 7,049 of record DWME01000117.1, on the reverse strand, counting down.
TGATTTAACACCGAGGGATATGAACTCGAAGGAAGCGTACTCACGAGAGTCGACACCGCGTGAAAATGGTTCGCGCGAGTCTCCAAGATCGGCGATCCCCGGGACGTCGGCGGGTTTGGCAGTGACACTCAACTCTAGCAGCAACGGCGCACTCAGCCCGCGCTACAGTTCCACCAACCCGTTCCTGCAGCAGTACGACGCCGAGGAGGAAGCGGAGGCCTGGCGTGCCGCCGACATCTTCTCCTCCACATCCACGCACACATAGTGCTCATAGTGAATTGAGATTTTCTAGTCAATTTTTTTATTGAATCGAAAGAGTGCTACGATTCTGCTGTATATTATGTTGGTTAACGAGCGTGGTGCGCGTTCGTGTAATGTTTGTTATATATAGAGCGAGTTACATTGTATATTATTGTGAGAATGTTTACCTACTGACGCGCGAGGTTCGCCTCGCCGACCGCTGCCGCCCCGCCTCGTAGCCACTATAGCGTTTATCATATTGTATTGTACATTGTATATAATATACGTATATGTAGGTACGCTCCGATTTTGTACCAGTCGGGTGGGGCCCCGGCGGACGGCACGAAGCGCTACACACATCATCCCACATATCAGAGGCTTGCGTACACATTCGACACATTAAGAAGGGCGACCTTTATTACTCCGATCTTTAGACTCAACAGTATATAAACTTACACGTATACAGATAAAATTATGTCATAACGGCACTATTAACGAAATTATGTAATCGAGTGTCGATAGTGGACACAAGTCAGTAGCTCGAGTAGGGAGAGTGTATAATAGATCAGACGTGCGGACTGTCTTGAGACTGAGACCATATCAGAGTAGCTCGTGCATAGATACCACTCGATGGACATCCGTCGTAGAACGAGCGATTGCGTGACACCTTCGGCGACGTCTAGAGGAAAGCAGGCTGGTGAAATTTAAATCCAAATAATCCTTGTTCATCATTAACATTGTATAACTATATTATATAACGATATATTAAACTAAAGTAGATTTAGTAAAGCATTTTTACGAGTCGCTAATTCTATGAAGGACTGGATTCTTATCCGTTGAGATCGGTCGCAATCTCAAGATCCGAGACGCTATTTGCGAATATCGGATGTAATATCGAATGTAAACTGACACACTTAATAATGTCTCAGAAGTTTAGTAAGTAATAATCTACGTCGGAAATCGCAAATACGTTTCAGTTTTTATTACTAGCGTCTGCTAGACATATAAGAGTGTTAGAAGGTGACCAATGATAGCACTGATACAATGTTCACTGCCGTGATTGGTCCATTTTATATAGAATGCATATTATAATAATTACACTTATTTATATGTCTGTCGGAGGCTGTTTGGTTACATATTGCTTTTGAGCAACACTTCAAGACGTAATTTTGTTACCGTTTGTTATAAAAATAGTATTGCACAAATAACACGACTGATATGGGACACAATGTTTTTGATACTTTACTATTTTACCTGTTTCTCGTTTGTGATATCATGTTAGTGCTTTCTTTGGCATTACCTCTTTAAAATTATACGTTCACGCATCTTATGTTCACTGTTAACACTATACCCGTAACAGATAGTAACCACACGACTGAATAGACGAATTATATTTCCTTGACTCGAAATATTTGTTGTCCTAAACTTGATAACTGGATAAAACACTATTGTAATAAACAATTTTGACGACTTAATATTGTAAAATTAAATCAGATTTAATCAATTTGTTATATATCACTCAGTAATATTTATAATTATATTCCAAGTTGCATTCAGTTGCTTTTGCTGCGACATCAACTATCTACTCTACGATACTATTAAATGTAAACTTTATAATAAATGTTTTACTAATAGAATGTTGCAATATATAGCTTGTCCATTGTTAGCGAATTTACTCCATTTTGATATGAAAAGGAATTTATGCGCAGATCGTTTCTTAACAATATCATTTCTCATGGTTGGAATCGTGACAATATGATTTTTGATGTAAATTTGATCTATGAACTTTGACGATTGAATTTCACTTTTGAATTTTGTAATAATATATAATTAGTTCTTATTGTCGGACATGTCTATTTACATGTGTCTATTTATGTGATTCATAAATGAAAAAAACAATAAAAATTACTTACAAAGACAAACACCACACTTTAATATAAAATGGGTTAAATACAGACTGATTTTATAGATCTCTTTCTCACCTGTTTTATCGACACAGCCACATGATAAACACATATAACCCCGACAAATCAACACCTTTATAAAGTTTATACCACAAGCACGGAACAGACAGAAATTTACACATTATAACATGTACGCTAACGCAACTGTTTACGCAAACAAAGACACAAATAACAAAACAATAATTAAACATACTAGATGATCGTATAATTTATAACTACTAGATACATTTTATATGATGGAGAACATTGTAAAGACATTCTGACATTGAGAACGGCATAGTATAATACTGTATTGATAGGTGATGACTTGAAGTGTCGCTCGACAGCGCGTAGCCGGTCGCGCTCGCGGCGGTAGTGTAGGTACGGCGCACGGCTTGAGTCGGCTTGTCGCGGTGGCAACTCTAAAACATCCCACTCGCCTGTTATTTATGTAGATAATCTGTTGTGAGATTAAAGTTAAAACAATTTAGTCGTCCGTAACGTTAATAGTTCAATTCTCTTCTGTGGTCAAGGGTCAGTGTAAAATTGTCGAGTTCAAACGAAGTAATTTAATATGGTAAGTACCTACTGCTTAATTAGCAGTTTTCTGATACGATATTGAAACAGTTATTTCTTGTATGTTGTCAATAACAGAATTACGAAAATCAAGTTATAAAATTATATATTTATTCATTAGATCGTTTTAATTACTAAATGATACGTATTCTCTTTAACTGATTGTGACCTAAAATAAATAAATTAGAAAAGGGCTGAGTTATTTTTACACTGAACTCTCGACCATGTCCTTAGCTAGCTCTGCGTGTTCAATTGTTTATCTATATTTATTGAAAGACAAACGTTTTATATTTCTTCTGTAGATAAATGTGTCAGTTCAAATCATTCTCCTTTATAATTGTGAAAAATAATCCAGGGTTACTTTTCACGTACTTACGGTAAAACCGTAAAATGTTTAAGACTCGTGTTAGGACAGGCATGAAAGAGGTAGAAATCTTTCACAATTATATTAGGTGCTCATATTTAATATTCGTAAATTGTGGATAATACGTGGGGACGTAATATATAAATATGTGTACCCACTTCTAAAAGTAATTGAGCCTAAACAACGTTAAGTAAGCTTATCAGAAATACGAATGAATGGATTGTTAATTAAAATGTAATAATTTAATTATCTATTTATATTTATAATTGGAAATATATAAATGTTAGACGTTCGAAGTGTACGAGTAGATACTGTAAATCGCGTTATCGTCGGAATATTTCGGATTATATTTCTTATTCTATACAATCTTTTTTATCTTTTACACGAGATATTCTTATGAATAGAACTTAATTTATACTATCAATTTTGCGACCATAGTATTGACAGGTGCCAAAGATAATGTTTAGCGCCAATAAAAATACGTGTTCCTAAAATTGAACGTAGCCGCTTGTATAACAGAAAATCGACAACTAGTTTTGGCAACTAGTAATTGACAGCTACTCGTAGCAATGGGCAACTCGCGATCTGCCATTTTTAACGGCGTAGCACCGTGTATTGAAGTGGCAGAAGAACTGTAGTGTTTGTCTAGGTTTTTTTAATTAACACTAAAATTAAACATTGCGTTGTGAAATCAACAATTGAGAAATTCTTAGATTATTCTTAGTCACATATGACAATTCGCTGTATCTTCTTTCAATAAGTGAATATATTCGCATTTCAATATATTTTCCCACTTAGGGGGGCCACGTTAGGTGTAATAAAGTGTAAAGACATATTTATCATTTAATAATGGTTAAAATACTTTTATTTACAAACTATTCCACAGTGGCGCGTGAACGTAACCGGTGAAACGTTGGAGTGTACTACATTCCTCTGCCTACCTCCTCGGGGATTATAGGCGTGCTGTTACGTTTTTTTACAGTGATGACAGCGAGTTTCTGTTGCTTCCCATTCTACATTGTCATTTTCCTCTGTCATACAAGCCGCTTAATGTACGAAACGTACCGCTTTGTTGTCATTCAAAACGCGGTGTTAAACCTTCGTCCTCTAGATACCCCGACTAAAGCCTTATAAAACAATTATACAAATAAATCAATTTCTCTTCCTAAGCATAAATTATTTGAAACTGTGTGCGCCTACATATATTTATATCGAATTTAATACCCGAGGCACTTATAGTACAACCTCGTATACATGTATTATAATAATTGATAAATATACACATAGATATTAATAATGACTTTCTGTTGCTGCCACGAATAGCTTAGCATCCGGAGGTTATACTTCAGAGCAATAATGGATACATGCGGATAGTGTAAATATGCTTACATTTATGTTGTGTTTGATGTGTCATTGTATGTTATATCATGTGTAATTAATAGATGTTCATTATATTATAGAGTATTGTAGAGGCAAGTGGTTTGATTAGGGTTGCCACCGTCGTTTGTTTGCAATGCGGGGCTGTTGGTCCCACAGATAATATCAGTATTTCGACATTTGATAATGTAGCGTTACTGCGTGTACTTAAGGTAACGATTAATGGCCGCTCGTATCTGTACCGGGCGGCTGAACACAGACAAAAATAAATAATACGACGTTGTCTATGACTTTTATTTATCTGTGACCCCATTTTTCATTGGCGTAACATATTACAAAATAGTATCGTTTCGTACGACCTAAATAACAATATTTTTTTTCTCTTTTTATTTCTTTGTTATTAATATTATATCATCACGGTAGGCAGAGAGCGTCGATTGGCAAATATTCCAATTCTTAAAGCGTTGACGTGCTTCTCTAACCTTCATCACTTTATTCATACATGTAAGCCCGTTTGGAAGATTTAGAATAACTAATTTTATTGATAAATGTTTTGTTCCAGTTATGAGGGATGTATTATTAATTCTTCTAGTTTATTTCCAACCATCAGCAATTATTGTGAGAATTATTCATCATTCACCTCGAAACGCTTGTGATGTAGTTAAGGAATGTAGGACAAGGTACATTCATACAATAATCGATACATTTTGTAAGTGTATTTTTATATAACAGACACAACGTCTGTTTTTTTTCCAAAACGCTAAACAGAACTCAGAATTTTCATTGACTACTATCTTTAACCACCTATTTCATCTTACGACTTGTAAATCTCTAAGAATATGGTATCAATTAGAACTGCTTCAGGTATTCGGCCAATACCAATGATATTTGGGCTTCGCTCTCACCGGTGTGTGGGCAGCATAAATATTCAATTTCAAAAAACAACACGCAATGTTTGTAAATTAGTCTGAATGGTTATTTCTTTAGAATAAAGACAGCTTATGTCTTAAAAAATTTACCTTCCATAACCCTTCAAAACTGACACACACCAATCCCGGCACTGCTGCTTTGAAAGCGTGAGGACGGTACTTTCGTAAGGAAACCTTGGACAGGGTGTTGAGTTCGGTAATAAATGTAACGCATATCCAAACACTACTGAAGTTATAATAAACCTTCTTGTATGTTCTATAGGCTAAGTTTAAATGGACAAGAATCGTTATAACCCTCTGGAAGATGGACAGTAGCTACTATGAACAGATCGTTTTTATTTACACGACCAGCAAATGACTGTACTTCACTTTGCATTTTTCATAATTATCATCATCATCAAGTCAGCCTTTTCCGTTCCACTGCTGGACATAGGTCTTTCCAGGGTGTGCGACAACACTCGATCCTCCGCAGATCTCATCCAGCCACTATCAGCCGCCTTCTTAAGATCACCGGTCCAACGGGCCGGTGGATGACCCACAATGCGCCTGCCAGTCCGTGGTGTCCATTCTAGAACTCGTCTGCCCCAACGACCATCAGTTCTACGACATATGTGACCAGCCCACTGTCACTTCAATTATAATTAGGATACTAATGTAACATTTTATTCCTTGTATTGAATCCTTCGAGGATAAAGTTTGGCACGATGCACGCCATATTTTACTATTTGAGATATTTCAAATAAAGCTTGTAGATACTTTATTTGCATCAACACAATAAGTTCTAACGGAAGTATTGGATACATTTATGTTTAGAAAGACATATCAATAAGTTTTGTGTTTGTTAAGGGATATCGGACAGCAGCTAATAAAAAACTTTGAATGAAATACATGAATAAGCAGACATTGAAACGAGGGATTCAATTCGGAAAGTTTCAAAGGTAGGAAACAGCGATATTTGTAAAGGGAAAACTGCCCCTTCTGATCCGGTTCATTGACTCGCCGACGTTCAGGGATATTACTTTGCGGGAAATCAAAATGTATTATCGATTTGTTACGTAAGCCGAACTCGGCATTGTTACATTTTATATTAACGTTTTTACATTACTTTGTGATGAAGGGAACCTTTTTTTGTATCATCCGTACCTATTCTAATATATATTCGATTTTTTTCTGTGTTACAGGCAGGTTGTTGCGTTGTATCTAGTAGGTACACACATATGTATGTACGTACGTACATATTATTATAGAGGTATTGTAACTGCTTTCTCTAGATATTTATTTCTTAGCCTTTATGTGTGTGTGTCTATGTACATACGTGTACATACACATACTGCCAGCGTATTCTTAGCAATTCTACCGAGTATTTTCTGGATTAGATTTGGACATTCGTATTACCGGAATGTGCCATAATAATACGTAATTCGCTAATAATATTGCCGATCATGGGGTATCAGTAATAGGATATATTAAGCCTCATAAAAGCTGACTGCCTCGTTGGTTGAGCAGTTCCAAGCGCGACTGCCCATCGGGAGGTCCTGGGTTCAAATCCCGGGTCGGGTGCTATTAAATTTTCTGATTTAGAATTTCAAGGAGTGTAGTAACTCGGAGTCTGGAATTGTG